>JAQFVV010001592.1:0-58825 GCA_028023455.1 Epiperipatus broadwayi | reverse complement strand
TTTTGTATGGGTCTCCATAAATTGTTGTATCAATCTATTTAAAAATTTTTAAATTTAAGATATATTTAGATATATGATGTTAATTTCCCTTTATTTATAACAATCTTTTAAAAGTGTAATTAAAGTAATTCATGAATATTTGATATGTGAAAATTGTGCTGATGTTGAGAGAGACGTTTCAATGGAATGATAATAGTATATGGTTGGGAAAACTGGCCATGATCAATACTGCATAAATAAATTTAATAAATAAATGTTTAAAGCTAAAAGTTTTAAAAAGACAAGTTAAAATTAAATGCATATATTTATTGTTGATAAAAATTAATATTTAATAAATGAATATAAATATTTTTAATTATTAGTAGTACATAATAGAAGATTAATATTTGATTTTAATAATATCGAATTATTATTTTAAAAACTGTTATAATATATTATTTATTTTAAAAATATTTATTTTTAAAAAATGAATTGTTAGTTTATTTTTAGATTATTACAAGCGTTTGTAGCTTTGTTGTAAAAAAAACAGATGTTAATTAGACACATACACACATGCTTGGGAGTTTTTTTTGGTAAAGTTGCAAAACTATTTTAAAATTCTGTTATAAAATTTATAAGTATTATATTGGCTATCACGAGATAAAAATAAAATAATTAAAGTGAAATATTAAATCTGATTTTTAAAATACTGCTTAAAAACATAACGAATAAAAATAGACTTAGTTTGTTTATAAAAATAATCTTATAAAAGTTAAAAGTGAAATAAAATAAGAAAGAATATTTTAAAAAAATGTTTAATGGATTTAAATAAACAATAAAGATTAATTTAAGCATTTAATAATGTGATAAATAATAAATATTAAATAAGTCATTATTTATTTTTAATTCTGTCTTGTTGGTAAAATATGTAAATAAGCTAGCAAGTTGATTGTTTAATTCACCAATCAAGTGGGAGTTTCTTCCGGTATAAAACCAAGGTTCAGTTGTTCGGAGGGGAATTGTGATTGAAATTCTAAAAGTAAAGTGTGCTATTAGAAATAGCTAAGTAATTATAGACGCTCTCAAAATCGTTTTAAAATTATAAGAGAGTAGTTTTTAAAATAATTTATAAAAGTTTATCGATAAATATGCAGGGCTAATTTTAATTATAATTTCCTATTGATCGTTTCTTGAAGCTCAATTTACTATCAAATAGTCATGAAGACATCGTATAAGAATAAAATGGATTGGAGACTTTATACTAAAAATTTAACAAACGCTGGATTAACTAGGAGAGTTATTAGATGCATAAAAGTAATACGTTGGACTTTGTATAAATTTAAAAGCTGATCGTAATTAATTTGTATAAAACAGATATTTAAAAGAATGAGAAATACTTCTTTATGAAGAAAGTATTTGTAAATTATAAATCTAAGTATATAACTTAGTAAAGATGGTAAATAACAATGATTACATAAATACTTGCCTTGTGAAGTCTTTGTGGTTTAAAAGACTAAATTTTGACAATTTTAAAAGGCAAATAAATTGGAAATTTAATAGGTAAAGAAATACCTATAAATAAAAATTATGATATTATTAAAGTCTGAACGCTGGTCGTACAGAAGAATTTAAAATTAATCTTACCTAGATATTTGTTAAGGAATGCGCAAATCAAATATACGTGGATATCCAAGTCAATTTTAAAATAATTAAATAAGAACTTTATAAATTATAGACTAATACTAAAAATAATAACTTTAAAATAAGTTTCCTTTAAAGAAAAGAATACGGATCATATAAACTATTTTAATTTTATTTTGTTTTATGGTGGAACTAACTTTTATTTTATTTATTTTTTTAAAAAAAAAGAACGTTTTCATTTTTTTCATAAAAACTTTTAAAAAACACGTGATGTACCGGAAAAGGAAGTAATGTTTGGTGAAAATTTGTGCCTAGGAAAAAGAACAAATTATAAGTGAAAGAAGACACCGTTGGATTTTAATGTAATATGTTTTTTTATTTATTAACTAACATAAATATTTAATTAATTATTGATTTATTAAAGATAGGAAAGGTACATTTACATTTTTTTTTTAAAAATAACTAAATATTAATATAACATTTCATTGCATAAAGTTTATTTTTATAATTATACAACACGTAATATTTTAAAGAATAATTGTTGAGTGTAAATGTGAAATTATTTTGTAAAACTGGAATCCTGGAGGACATCGTGTGACGGACTGTACATTAAAGTATCATTTATGGTAAAAATTATATAATAGTAATAATTTAATATATTTTTCTATGTTTTCTTTAGATCAACCAAATGTTATTTGATTGTTGAATGAATGTATAAATATTTAAAGAATATACACACATAATATTAGTAATAACAATTTTATTTTAATATGCATACTTTAAATTGATGATGTAAATTTAGTACAACGTAATATGAGAACCTAGAAATAATTATATGATTCTTTCGTGAATAAATTTTAATGTTTTTGCTACAATATGAAGAATTAGATTTATTATATTATTGTAAGTTATTTATTTTCCTTTTCAAGTTAGTAAGAGATATATAAAAATCTATATTTTATTCTTTATTTTTTATTAGATAAGTTAAGGTAGTTTTATGTAGAAATTTATATTTTGATTGAAGGTTTATCGTATATAGATGATGAGGTATAAAAGAGTTTGGATCGTTATTATTTTTTTTTTAAATTGGTCATCTATTTTTCTGAAGTTAAATAAGGTTAAAATGATATTTGTAGATAGAAATTTATTAGGAAGAAATAAGAATAACAAGTAAAGAAGAGTAATAGTTTAAATAGAAAAGAATCATAGAATTTTATTTGATATAATACTTTATAAAAATTTAAAATTGTTGAATAATTTTAAGTATTATTTTAAAAGAACATATACGTATTGCATATTTTGATAAGACATGTAGTATGACATTATATCGGAATGAAATAAATAGTTATAATATAATAATTGTTATTATATTACAAAGTTATATCAGTTTATACATTGATTAATATTTGAGTAATACTGATAGTAAATGTAATACATCATAGTACATTATAATATAAATAACAGTAAGACTTAAGTGAAGTAACCTTTTAATTATTAAAGTCTGTTTATTTACATATATGCTACATGAATGATATTTCACATAAAACCTTTTCTTATATTAATTGATGATAAATGATGTTTATTAAAATTAAAGTCATAAACTTAATTAAATGTTATTGATAAAACATTTAGGAGATGTAAATTATCTATTTATGATTCTGGAAATAGTAACAGTGTAAAAATCTTGTATTATTATTTCTTTATTTTTTTTTATTTTCTTTAGTTCCATTTGTAATGTAAATATTGTAAATAAGTTATTTGTTAAAGTTGATGTAAATAAATTTGTTTTAGTTGTTTTAAAAAATGTGTCGAATTCATTATTTTACACCACAGCATTTGACAACAGATAATTTGAATGTACATAATATTTGCACAATATGAATTTATTATTATTATTTTTTAGAAAGAAACACAATATTTTCTTAATATAAGTTATAGAAATTGATTGACATCAACATATAATATTACAATGGTCACAAAGTAACTATAATGCACAATATAAGAGTATAATATTATTTATTGCCACAGATTGTTAAATTATAAGACTTTAGTATATTTTAAAATTAAAATACTATATGGAAGTGTAAGACATGTATATGATTTACTTATTTTCTTAATGATTAATAGTACAATAAAATAGATAAGATTAAGCTATACACTAAAGATTATTATTGTTAGTTATTGTTATTAGAATAAGTTAGGTGTATTTAGGTTTGGTATTAAATCCCTTATCATTTCTATCTGCACGAATTATTATTACTTTAAGATAATTAGAAGAACCTGAGATTATTTAATTATATTTCTTTAATAAAAGATTGAGATTTATTTATCTATGATTATTAAAGATAGTTTACTTATAAAAGTCATAAGAGTGCTGTAAAGTTAGTAATGAGATAATAAAGAGGTAATAGTATTCTTATGCCATTGAGACAGTGTCTTGGAGAGACATTGACTCAATGTAAATTCAATTACCAATTGTAACTTCACTTCACAGTCTCATGATTTTAGTAAAGACTTATTTAATTAGTACATAATATTGAACTATATTAATTTTGGATAAGTTATAATAAACTTAATAAGATATAGTATTATAAAAGTATATTAAAGATAGCTATACATATTTTAGCTGAGCAAAATGATTTGATTGAGCTAGTCATATTTTTAAATTATATCATATAATTAAACTTATGGTAACATTACCACAAGCAAAGTCAACATCACACATTTAAAATACTTCTTAAATTTAAAATTTTCCACTAGATTAGCACAAAACTTAAATGGTGACCCATATAAAAGGGCACAATATATATATATATATATATATGTCCACAGATGGCGTCCTACCAAGACTGCCAATCAAGCGTGTTTTGTTTACATAAACGTCAGAGTAGTTAGTATTCACTATCTCTAACTATAATTCCACTTTCAGATCATGATTTCAAGCTATTTGCTATCAGATCTAGTTTCTTTATTCCTGTCTTTCACTGACGATAGCAAATAGCTTGAAATCATGATCTGAAAGTGGAATTATAGTTAGAGATAGTGAATACTAACTACTCTGACGTTTATGTAAACAAAACACGCTTGATTGGCAGTCTTGGTAGGACGCCATCTGTGGACATAAATACAAGCGTTAGCAAGTTTTTTAACTTGCATTTTTGTTTATCATAAATGTACCTTTGAGGTCTTTCTTGCAATGATATAGATTGCAGAGGCTTCTACTATGTGGTGATGCTGAACTGAGATCAGACCCATGTAGCTATCTGGTTTGCTATGCTGAGTTTGAAGACATTACGTGTCTAAAAAATTCACGCTTGCAAGCTGAATAGAAATTGTTTCATAAACGCTCAGAGTTTGTATTCAGATCTAGTTTCTTTATTCCTGTCTTTCACTGACGATAGCAAATAGCTTGAAATCATGATCTGAAAGTGGAATTATAGTTAGAGATAGTGAATACTAACTACTCTGACGTTTATGTAAACAAAACACGCTTGATTGGCAGTCTTGGTAGGACGCCATCTGTGGACATAAATACAAGCGTTAGCAAGTTTTTTAACTTGCATTTTTGTTTATCATAAATGTACCTTTGAGGTCTTTCTTGCAATGATATAGATTGCAGAGGCTTCTACTATGTGGTGATGCTGAACTGAGATCAGACCCATGTAGCTATCTGGTTTGCTATGCTGAGTTTGAAGACATTACGTGTCTAAAAAATTCACGCTTGCAAGCTGAATAGAAATTGTTTCATAAACGCTCAGAGTTTGTATTCAGATCTAGTTTCTTTATTCCTGTCTTTCACTGACGATAGCAAATAGCTTGAAATCATGATCTGAAAGTGGAATTATAGTTAGAGATAGTGAATACTAACTACTCTGACGTTTATGTAAACAAAACACGCTTGATTGGCAGTCTTGGTAGGACACCATCTGTGGACATAAATACAAGCATTAGCAAGTTTTTTAACTTGCATTTTTGTTTATCATATATATATATATATATATATATATACTGAACTAATTCCAGATCTATATGATTATACAAGCAAGTTGGCTTATATTAAAAACAATATATTTTTTCACTTTCGACTAGCAACATCATAATAAAATAAAGAAATAAAAGATGATTTCTAGAGGAAAGATGCATTGGTTGTAATTGAATTGTTCCAAAATCCAAAAGTTTTTATTGATGAAAGCCCCAAAATATAAACTGATCTGGAAATAATGGAGCATTATCATCAAGCACCTATTAATTACTAAAGCTTGCAATATGTGGCATAACTATGGTGAAAAAATAAATTACATATAAATCAAATCTCATGTTAAAATGCCTTAATCATTTTATATTAATAATAACAATGATGTTATGTTATATTTACAGCTGATATTTAGTTTTCATTGTATTTAATTCTCTTTTGTTATTACACAATTATCCTTGCTAAATGTATTATTAATCCTAAGTCTTGGTTTAAATTTCTTTCTTTATAATCTTATATATTCAAACTTTAATCAAGTGGAATATTAATATAGGACATGCTTAGTCTCATTAAACAAGAACCTTAAGACAATGAGGATCATGTCAACCCTTATATAGAGGGATTATAAAAACTGTATGTGATAAATCATTTTTAAAAAAAATCTTCAGAAGATAAGACTTATGATTCAAAATTTTGAAATTTAATATTTATATAAAATATTATGAATATGAAGTGAATTCTTGAATTAATCTAACTTCTTAAACCTAATAACATGTAATACCAATGATCAGATCAAATTTGATTATATGAACCTAAGCAATGTGAATAGTTTGTGCAATAATTGTTTATTATTATTATTATTATTATTATTTGATTGTTACTATATATATATATATATATATATATATATATATATATATATATATATATATATATATATATATATATATATATATATATATATATATATAATTAAGAGCATGCTAATGAGCTCTAAACAAACTTTTTTTAAAATTTTATTATGATAAATGCTATTACAAGAGAAGGCATTCAAATCATCTTTATCTTAGATTGTCTCCATCCCCAGACCAGTTTCAACCTATGGGTCTCTTCAGTGAGGAGTTGGGACACTTGATTCAAAAAACCCAACTCAAGTTAAGCATTTTTCTAAAAGGTAATTGTCAAGAAGAAGATCTGAAACTTTTAGACATCTGCATGTCTTTAAAGTCAGCTCTCGAACTGAAAAATTTATATGGGCCTGAACTTAATTCAAATACTCCATATATTAATAGGTTTAACAATTTAATTTAGTCAAAGCCCCAACAGCAAAATAATAATAGGAATAATAAAAAGTCAGATGTCACATGACTTATATATAGCTTGAATTTACCAATATGTAAAATTAAGAGCATGCTAATGAGCTCTAAACAAGCTTTTATTTTATTTTATTATGATAAATGCTACTACAAGAGAAGGCATTCAAATCATCTTTATCTTAGATTGTCCCCATCCCCAGATCGGTTTCAACTTATGGGTCTCTTCAGTGAGGAGTTGGGACACTAGATTTAAAAAAAAAAACCAACTCAATTAAGCATTTATCTAAAAGGTAATTGAAGAGACCCATAGATTGAAACCGGTCTGGAGATGGGGACAATCTAAGATAAAGATGATTTGAAATGCCTTCTCTTGCAGTAGCATTTATCATAATAAAATTTAAAAAAAGCTTGTTTAGAGCTCATTAGCTTGCTTTTAATTTTACATATTGGTAAATGCAAGCTATATATAAGTCATGTGACATCTGACTTTTTATTATATATATATATATATATATGTGTGTGTGTGTTATTTTCTAAAGAATGTAAACTCAAATTTTATTTTCTAAAGAATGTAAACTCAAAAGTCAAGGTAGAAATTGATGATCAAAGATAGAGAGAGGGTGCTATGAATTCTCTGATTGTAGATTTATGTTGCCATTCCATGCTGATTTTTTATGTAGCTATCTATAACAATAAACCACTTTTAAAAAAACAGAATGTTGCATAAAATTAAAGAAAATTAAATTGGTATTAAATGTAACATTATCAGAATTTTTCAAGTTTTTAGAAAAAAAAAAAAAATGAATTGATTTCAATAGTAGATATGCACTTTCATATATAAGTTCAAATATTGGAAACACAATTGGAGTGGAATTCATTACAACTAAAAAGTATGACAAAATATTGAAAATACGTTTAACTTAATGGAAGATACAAAGCACATCTAATTCTGATATATACATCAATAAACTCTTACTCTTAGTAAAAGATAGATTTTTATCTAGAAATAAAAAATGTTTTGGATTATACCAAAAACATTTTAAAAATAGCAAACGGAGATTTTAATGCTGTAAAAATGAAAGTACTGTTGTTAAATTTAGATATGCCAACAGAAATTGAAGAGCAAATAGATTTGTGGAGTTTGAAAAAAAATGAAAATCTATATATTATCAATTATTTTATCAAATCCAAAGTGAGAGTGAACTGGAACCATCCAATTAGACAATCAATCAATTAGTAAAATGTAAAATATCTGTAAATGCAAAACTGAAAAGACAAAGGCTATTAAGAAAATATTAATAATTGATATTCTTATCTTCAGAAATATTTTAATAAAAACAGAAATTTAAAACTGATGTAAAATATTGATAAACTTTACAGATGTTATTGAATTTTAAGAAAGATTACCCTACTCTATTAAAGTCAATCATATCTATAGCCAGTATCAAAAAACAGCAATTTATTAGTAAATTTGCAATTGAGAAAAAGCAGTACTTATAAAAAAAGTATAAAACTATTGAAAAATAATCTTTTCATACCAATTTATAAAATTTCTTATACTGAATTCTATTATTTTAGTGATGGTTTCTAAGAAAATAGAAGTATAAATTGGAAAGGCAAGGATATAAGAGAATAACAGTCTTAAAGTTATAAAATTACATCTTAATATGAGAAAAAATGTTTTAGCAATAAATAAAAAAATAACTATTACTAAAATGATGGATGACATTACAAAATATGTAAAAAATATATAGCAATAAATAAGAAAAAACAGACATGCAATATGAGAAAGAGTTTTAGAAAGAACTATACAGTAATAAGTAACCAAAAAAAAAAAAAAAATGAAAATAAATAAAGTAGTCTTTTCACATACAATATATGAATTTCCAAATATTTTGAATAAAAAGATTAAATCTGCAATTAAATCTATAATGAATGAAAAAGTTCCAGGAAATAAAAAAGGTATTATTGATGTTTTAAAAAACAGGCAGAAAGATAAACAAATTGCTAGCAAAGTTACATATCAAATGACAAGTGATTAAGATATCTCAGATGATTGAAAACATAAAACTGTGAGATTCTTATTAAAAGATGTAAAAAGATTATTACAACTTGCCAGTTCTTTCCAAGATCTTTGCTAAAATTATCACAACTTATCTATAAAACAATTTTGAACTCAAATCAATTAAAAGAACAAGTTGGAGCTAAGAGAGGTTTTAGCACAATAGATTATATCCAAATAATGAAAGAAATTATAGAAACTACTAATGGACAAGAGTTTCAAAGATGGTTTGTATTTATAGTATATATAAATGTCATTTCATAGAATAAGCAATTGTATGATCTAAAGATTATGAAGGTCAAAATATAGACCCAGAATTCTGAAAAATATTTATAAAAATGCAATAGCAATGTTTATATTCTATAATGTTACTACAAAAATTAACATGAAAATGATTTTACATCTTCAAATCTTTTTGTAGCAGTTTTGTGAAAAATATTGTGAATTAATATGAAAAGCCAATGAAATAAAAATTAAAAGAAATTATTTAAATAATCTAGAATTGACAGATAATGAGGTTTTTTTCAAAATATATTTCAGAGCTTGAAGGAATATTACATGAATTATTAGATGAAAACAAGTCAGTGGGAATTAATAATGAATACCCAAAATGATTGTAAGTAGTGTTTTAATATCTTTTCATAAGAAAATAAAGAAATTGATAATAATGAAGTATAAAAAGTTAACAACTACAAATATTTTGGTCATTTATTAATACAGATGAAAATGTAATGAATCACAATATTGAAAAAAAAAAATGCTTATGTGTTAGAAAGCTAAGATTTTTAATAGATGTGTTTTTTAATTCTGTTTTATTATTAGTTTTCACATATGAATATCAGACATAAAAACTTTACAGAAAAGCAATACAAAAATGTGATATCATATAATGAGGTAAGGAAAGGTATATGTTGTAAGCAACAATGACTAACCAAAAGTGAAAAACATGGAGCAAGAACCAGATATCATTGATATCATTGAAATAATTAGAAGGTAAATGATTCCAGAAGAAATAATAAATAAACAGTTGGGATCTTAAACATAATTCAAAAACTGATTGCAAAAGATCTAAGCAAAAACAAAATGAACGTGTGAAATGGATAAATTAGACAAGGAAGTTTGCTTGAGTTCTATGAAGAAAAGAAACTATAGATTGAATAAAATGGATTAAACTTCGAAAGATCTTTATTGAGCAATAAATCAATATGTCATATAATAATACAATTTATTACTTTATATACATTAATGTCTGTAATTATTTACAAATTACAAAAAAGCATTGATGTGGTTTTTTTTAAATATATTTATTTAAATGTTTAGGCGTGTTAAATATTTTTGTGGTCAATTATAAAAACGGAAGTAAAAAAAAAGAATATTAAAAGAACAAATGATAAAAAAAAAAATCCGTTTATTTATTGAGGAAATTGAAGAAAAACTGGACTTGACGTTTATTTTAATGAAGTAGAATTTTGAAGTTTATCATTGAAAGATCAGTGGAAAAAAAGAAAATGAAAGATTTAAAAATAATTGACAGATGATTTAAGGAAGGGGATGTATTTATTAGCTTTTGAAAAGCAAGTCTTAGACAGACCCAAATAAGATGTTAAGTGCTGTAATAGTGTAACCTTATAATGATATTAGTACTTTATTAAATACGTATATAAACACACACACACACACAATTAGAAAAAAAAATAGTATGAATAAAATCTGACCTTTTCTAATAGATGAGGTGGAATACAGCCTCCAGATGCATTGTAAAGAAAAGAACAGTAAGTGTTTAACAATTCTTCATAACAATCTTTCTCTGATCTTTAAAAAAAAGAAGAAAAAAACCCTTTTATAAAAAACATCACTTGATTTTCTGAATAATCAATTATAATAACAAAGCTCTCACAATAAACAAACAACCATTATATACTTTGAAAATATAAGCCAAAAAAACTGATAACTATGATTGCTTAAAAAATATTTTAGATTTTTTTAAATTTATGAATAGCTTAAGAATTAAATGTTACTGTCAATAATTACGTGGTGTTTTTAAAACTTTTTATGTCTAGTTATATAAAGACGTAAAATAGAATATATTTTACACATACAGTTATGCTATTGGCACTTTTGGTTTATATTATTCAATGCATACTTAACTCAAATTATGAAATAACAATAAAAAATCGTTACTGAGGCTAAAAAGAAATAAGTGATGTTCAGAAAAATAATATGAAATAGAATATAAGCATTTCCGATCTCATCAATAAACTTTTAAATAACTTGCTGGAATTTACTGTTATTAAATTATTTAAGAGAATAAAATAAAAAATCTCCAATTATATAAATATTTTCTATTGTTATAACATTATAGTAAAAGTATTATACATAAATAGGCATTTTATTTATATAAAGAGTTTGACAGAGTTGATAATGTTGCTCTAAATAATAAACTGTTATAACAAATTTTATTAAGAGTGAAACAAGCAATTGCAATTTTCACATTCTAGTGTATATTTAACTCATTCTACTGTTGGACAAAAAAGATTGACACACACACACACACACACACACACATATATATATATATATATGTAGAACACAAAACAGTATAAATAATAAATATAAGAATGCATAATCATCAACACGACAAAAGATTCAAAGGTTTTGTTTTGAATAAAGTCATTACATATGTACATAGTTTTTCATGTGTGTAGATTTCTTTATATATGTATGTGTGTGCGCGTGTGCGTAAAAAGTTAACCTTGACAATGGCTGATGTTATTTCATCTGAACATTGGGAATTACTCAAAAACTAACACATGGTTTAACTCATAACTATTTTATTTACATTATATAACTGTTAATACATTAAATTATAAATATATATTATTTTTATTTTACTCTGACTTTTTATATTTCTTCAGAATAAAATCTAAATGCAATTATTCAAAAATCCAAATTTTCTTATACAGATTTTATTATTTCAGAATCTATGGAACATTATTGTTGGTTGAGATACTTTTCCATTAAATCAAATATTTACTCTGATTTAATTCCCCATATGCAGATCTAACCTATATCATAATAACACTAAAATATTTTAATTATTAAAAAATATTTTTTTTCTAATTGTCCTAATAAAATCAAAAGCAGATAATATATATTATTAATGAATTTAATAACATATATTGGCTAATTAAGAAATGATTTCTCACATTACAGACATGTAATTGAGTTACTACTAAAACCAAAAAAACATTCTCAGTATTGTTCAATGTAACATTGTATAATTATTTACCCCCCAAAAAATTAGCTATTAATTTCAAAATTCAAATATTACATAGCCCTAATGAAGACAATTCTAATTTTATAAGTTCAATTTTATTTTCATATCACATGATCTCTTTTTTACAAATAAACATTTAAATCATTAGAATAAAAACTGCATACTTGATTTCAAAGTATCAAGAATCTTCACAATTGATCAAATAACTAAAAATCAACAACTTTATTATATATAAGTGTAAAATATAATGTTTCATTTAAAATCTTGTGTTTACTGAACAGGTAGAAATGAAAATTTAACTTTCAGATGTTATTTTTCTTCTGTATTTTGTCAATAAAGAATTTTTAAACTACCACCATCTGTTCTTTTACCATAAAGGTCCAAAAACAACAAATGTTGTTTGATTAAAGGCACTAACATGATCTTACCATCTCCTCCCCCTTTTCTGTTATCTAGCACTATGTTTAATATCTTTACTGACTTTAAATCTATTATTGCTTATTCAAATCTAGTTGTAATTAATGCCAATCCACATAACCATGATAAACACTTTTAGTCAAATGTAATTCTAAAGTAAAATATACCCAACTCCCTCGACTTTTCATTTAGACAGATATTTATAATAAAATTTGATTTAGTCACACTAAAAATTAGTAATTTTGTCTCTTTAAAAATATTTTAATTTTTTATCTGGACAATTCTGGGTTTAGTTATTTCTAAGCAAAACTATGTCATTTTATTTTTAAATAGATTTATTAGGTATTATCAGCTTAATGGAAGATATTAAAAAATGGGGCATATATTTTTAAAAATGTAAATCTAGAGAAATATTTAAAAAGTTTGATAAATATATAACCAATCTAAATAGTGTTGTTGAAAACATAGATACATATTATGAATAAACTTTTAAAACTATAACAAAACTTTGGAGCTAAGAAAAACTTTATTATAGGAAAAAAGATATGAATTCTTTAATTATAATGTTCCTCCATCCAACAACAAACAAATCTAATTTTCTGATTTAATTAATTGATTTAAAAAGAAAGCAAACTAAAATTTAAATTACTTAATATTCTTCAATCCTTGATGATTTATATAATGAAAATAAAATAAAACTATTGATCAGATTAGTGCTAACAGAGGTGTCTAACTAATAGGCTGTGTTCTCAATTTATAATTTATTTTAAAAATATAGTAGTTGGCAAATGAGTCAATTTAAATTTAGTTTTAAAAAGATAAAAAATAATTTATTTTAACTAAATTTATTTTAAATTATTCTGTTTTAAGAGTTATGTTATAGGACAAATTTTAATTAAATAATAATCCCTAAAATTTTATTCAATTATCTAATATTATTATTAATTAAAATTCTTGGCAAAGTAATTTTTTGTTTGTTTCATGTTTTGAAAATATTTTAAAATATCAAAACATATTTAAGAGACTAAGATGTCTACATGTCATCTATAAACATATGAGCTTGTTTAATTAAATAATTTTGTAAAGAGAGGTAATTAAAATACTTACTAGTTTATTAATTAAAAATCATGTTTTTCAAAGTTGGTAGTAATATAAAGAGGCCAATATCAAACATAATTTTGTCTTTTAATCTTACTTTTGGCCTGATACCATGAATTACATGGAATCTGAATTAATAAATATGTGTAATTACAATTCACAAAAGAACTTTACTTCTTCAGCATAAAGTCTTAACCATCAGGATGTCAAACCCTATTTGCTGAGTTTATTCTTATGCTGTGACAACTAACTTCACATATGTAATTAAACTAAAATTCTTTTCAACAGTAAAGAAAAAAAGTCCATACCAACTCCACATTGAGGAGGTCATATCAATTCTATATGAAAACTTGATTGCGATGAAAATTTGAAACTGATAAATGAAAAGACTTTACTAAAAATCCACCAAAGAGCAATCTTTTCAAAAACATATATACATAAATACAGTTCCATTTTCATATTTAAAAAATAATGTATTTAGCCATATTTTGAACTTAAGGTAATCTTTTATTTCTTTTATAAATTATTTGATAAACATTTAAACTTTCATTATCAATAAACCAGTTAAATTTATTTTCAAAGAAACTTTATTAGTGAATAAAAAAATTGATTACAAACAGTGATGTTCAGATCAGAACATGTGGAAACAGGAGCTTCTAATTTGGGAACTAGAACTGTAAGTGTTAGTGCCCTTATAAAATATAGATGAAGAGAAAAAATTTCTATGAAACTGCAGAGATAGCATGGGAGAATAGGGAACTTTATTCACTGGGAATCTTGAAAAGTTTCCATGTATTCTCATAGCTAAACTTAGAAGAGAGAATTTTGTCTTTACTTTGGATTTTTCTGAGGGTTCTAAAGAAAATTGTAAGGGGGTTGGGTTGTGGGATGTTGCACTGGGTGATCCATACGGAATATGCAATGAATGTCAAAATTTCTTTCGATGAGAAAATCTCTCTCCTTAATGCAATCTTTAATGAAGAGGATTTTATAATAATCAATTTCTGAATTTAGGGCTATTATATGCTTCATGGGTCTAAAGCCTGTTCAGGTTAATATAATGTGCTCAAAGGTCTCATCCTGTCTGTGGCAGATTGGGCAGGAAGGATCTATGTTGTTCAGAAATCTTTTCTGATGTAAAAACCAGTTTGTGGGCATAGCATCAAGATTCACTTTAATTAAATAGTCCAGGAATTTGGGTTCCAATAGTAAAAACTTAAATAATGTTGTGATCTACTGATTAGACACACCTAGTTTTGTTTTCATTTGGAAGGGTTGAGAGTTAATAAGTGAATGTGCAGTCCATATTGTAATCTTTGTTTGAAAGGCATCGGGGTTGTTATTGAATTTGTAGTGGTAAGTAATAATTTGATCAATCCAGGAAATTTTATTTAGAGGAGGCATATCAGTAGGTGAAATGGGACCACTAATAAGTAAATTATCATATTTTTGTGCAAGGTTGAAAACCATTGAATGTGCCTTTTGGAAAGAGATTGCTTGAATGGAATGAAGAGACATTCCATTAAGTTTTCTACAAAGCTGCATTTTGGCTATGCTAATAGTGGATGTGTGGCCCTTCCAAAACAGATGTGCACATAACCTATTTATCTTGCTGATGAATGTCTTAGTGACCGACATGAAGGGAAGGTAGTATGCTATCTTGGCCATGACTTTCATGTTGAGAAGAGCAACATTACCTTGTAAAGATAAATAAACCTTGGAGAATCCCTGTGTTATGTGATCAGCAGATTCTATTATTAAATTTTGGATATGCTTTGACATGGCAAATTGTGATTTATATATAGCAAATCCCAAGAAATCATGGGGCTCAGCCAGAAATCTTGAGGGGATTTTTTCCCGTTTAAAATCCTCCAGGTCGCAGATTTAGCATGGTTTATTAGGAGATGTGATGTCATGGGGCTCAGCCAGAAATCTTGAGGGGATTTTTTTCCCGTTTAAAATCCTCCAGTCGCAGATTTAGCATGGTTTATTAGGAGATGTGATGAACTTGAGAATTTGTCAAGAATTAGGTAAAGTGAGCTAAGGAACTTTTTAGATGGCAAAAAGGTGAGCACATCATCCATGTATGTGATGGCAGATATTGTTTTTTTTGATTCAGGGAATATAAATACCCGGAATTGTATCTTGAATGGCTTTAAGAAGTGGATTTATGTAACAGGCAAACAGTAGTGGGCTAAGTGGAGACCCCTGTGGGGTGGAGCACTTAGGCAAAAAACTATTAGTAAAGGTGCTATTAAGGGAAATATGAATCAACCTGTTATATAGGAGGTTGTCTAATATCTGAATAATCTTTGAAGAAATATTCTTTTCTCCGAGAAGTTCTAGCAGGGTATTGTTGTTAACTGAATCAAATGCCTCCACTATATCAATCTGGACTGCAATAGGTTTAGACAATCTGTTGGATCTAATGTAATTAAGAAATTTTTTTACCTCAGCCATAGCGGTGAGTGTTGATGATCCCTTTTTGGTGAATTGAGTAGTTGAAATGACTTTAATGATTTTGTCTTGAAATTTTTCCTTTATGACTCCTTCAATAACTTTGAATAAAAGCAGAGTCATAGAAATAGGTCTAATGCTGTGTATGGATGTTGGATCTTTGTTCTTTTTAACAAATGGGACCATAGCAATTGAGTAAAGGTTAGGAATTTCCCACCTCTGAGATGCCAGATGATTTACCATAGCCATGATAATTGGGATAGTGAAATTGCTGAGATGAGTTAGAATGAATTTATGGATGGCATGCAATCCCGGATGAACCTGCTCAGAGGGTCCCCCCCCAATGCTTTCTCCTTTCATACAAAGTATCAACATTCATTAATAGACTTGCTCTTTTATACATCAGAATTCCACTTCTGTCTTGAAGCATTCCTTCAGCCGGCCACTTTCACAGACCATCATGCAATAGTTGTTGATCTAGAACTCAAAAACTGCTCTACAATGGATATAAACAAAACAATCAGAATTCTTACTCATGCCTCTACAACTGAGGCTGTCTTTTCTGAGGCCTACATATTACTCCAAAAAATTAGCATCCTTTCTAGGCCTCCTGAAAAAGCATGGTTTTTATTTGTTGGAATCTTGCAATCTCTGATTATGCATTACAACAGGTGATTAAAAAGCCCTTCTTCCCTTTTTAATGACCTAGAACAGATCTCTCATAAAATAAATTCTTTCAACATAGACTTGGATCCATTGGCAAAGCTCTTCACACTGAAACATCAATATAGACAAAAACAATCTGCAATAGCCGAATATGTAGCCATAAAATGCTCCAAAGTATTTTTCCTGAATCAACATTGCTGGACCAAAGGGTATCTTAGGTGGGATTTGGGTTATAAACAAAAGCAAGACACTCCATCTACCCTCCTTTTAAATGGCTTCAACCTCTCTAGACATCACATGCTACAACTCATTGAAACCTATTTCAAAAAGAGACTGCAAAATGTTCAACAAAGTTCTCACTGTTTTTGGCATGGCATGTGCCCTTCAGGCGGGCATGGCATTTCTGAGTCAGATATAAAAAACCAGTTTTATAATTTAATTTAGATGATTTTATGTATTTATTTATTTAACTTTTATATTAACTTACTTTTAATATTTATACATATAACACTTGGTTTAATTTAGTGTTATTTGATATAATGATATGTTTAGAATATTTTAAGTATTTTTATTTATTGCAAGTGCTATAGTAGTAAATTTTTTTTAAATAGTTGAGATAAAACAGAATCAGTTTTGCTTCTTAATATTTTTTCTTATTATTTTCTAAAGAGTTTTAAAATCATTTCATGATTTAGGAAATCAAAATTTAGTTTTAAAATAATCAATATTTTGTTTTAGATTAATCTTTCTCATAAAGAAAAAGTTTTAAGAAATGAATTTAAAATCTAGTTATTCTAAATAGTTAAAATTTAGTATAATTAAAAATAGTGCCTTTCTGAGATACTCAAAATCTTTAATATAAGTTAAAATATGTGCATGTGTAACACAATGTACACATAAATATACCCAGTAAATTTATTTATTGTATTAATTTTCATATGCAGTTTGCTCTACTTACTTTTTTTGCTTCATGTACACATCAAAATTAAGGATTAGTATATATGTGTGTATGCATTTTAGATAATGATTCTATAGATATTTATCTCCCACACTTGTATTTTGTGTGTTATTCATCTTTCTGTGATAAATATTACTTTTGCTTAAGATATTCAAGGATGATTTTGATTTACTTCAGGCAATGCCATTTCTCCCATGAATTTTATTCTGCCTTGTCTGTTGGATGAGATCCTGCTTAGTATTTTTAAAGTGATGTGGTATCAAATACATAGGGTGTAGATGTGAATTTTTTTAATGACCTGCATGGTGTGAACATTTATACTTAATTTAAGCTGCAATTGTTAGTATTCATTTATTTTATGCAAAAGTGGAACATATATGTGTACACATCTTATCTTAGAACACATGTCTACCAGAATCAGATAAATAATAAAGAAACAATCTTCAAAGATACTACAGTTCTATAATGTAAGTTTTATGACTGATAATAATAAAAGCTGCTAGATATCAAATGGAAAATATGTCAACTTATGAAAAGGTAGATATATGTTTGTGTAATATATGAAAATGTCAAAACTGTAATCAATATTAAAAGTTTTTTTGCTGAAAAGTGAAATGTGGAAGATTTTTGAAATTCAATGATGAAAATGTTAATAAATTTTGTTTTGTTTATTGTTAAATCTGTTTTATTGTTTGTTTATGGTTGTCTACTCTGGCAATTGGTATTTCTAAAGAATATCTGTTCTTCATGATTTAGAAAATGTCTATGAGTAATAACATAGCTGTGTAGGCATTGATACTTAAGATAATCACCAGTAGACTCATATTTTAGGATATAAATCTAGTGCATTAAAACAGGCAAAATGTTCCATACAGTTGTGGCACTCAGTGAAAGCCAGAATAATCAATGGATGTCAGAAGGCTTGTGCATAAAATCTCTATCTTGTGCCTAGTTATCTAATGTCCCCAAAACTAGTGTATGACTTTCATCAGTGAGCAGCCTTGGATCTGAGAGTACTGCATCTAAATCTTAGAATCTAATGCAACCCTTCAGCAGCCACTTTTTATCTCCACTTAACTATAAGACTATGAGTATAAAATTGAAAACAATAATATTTTCAATCCACGCTCATTAGCTTATATAGTCATGTAGATCTGAACTCAGTTCAGTACTCATACATTTTGGTGTCTTTAATAAGCATAGTCATCACTATTCTATTAGGCAGCATTGGTATTAATTCACTAAACATCATATGATAAACATTTCTTAAGCTTGCTCATAACTGTTATTAAAACAGGTAAAACTCTTCATACAGTAGTTCCACTCAGTGCAATCCAAAATAATCAATGGATGTCAGAAGCTTGTGCATAAAGAAGAATTGCATTGAGTGACACTATAGTATAGAGAGTTTTGGCTGTTTTAATAACAGTAATGAGCAAGCATAAAAATTGTCATCATGTGATGTTTAGTTGTCTAATACCAATCCTGCCTAATAGGATAGTAGGGCTATGGTTATTAAAGAACCAATGACACCCAAATGCATGTGTATTAAACTGAGTTCAGACCTATATCACTATATAAGATAATGAGGTTGGATTGAAAACATTATTGTGTTTTTAATTTTAGACTCAATATTTATAGCTAAGTAGAGATAAAAGGTGGCTGCTGGAAGGTTGCATTAGATCCTAAGATCAAGGTGCAATGCTCTCAGATCCAAGGTTCCTCACTGATGAAAGCCACAAGCTAGAAACTAGTTCTGGGAATATTGGATAAGTAGGCACTAGATAGGGATTTTATGAACAAGCCTTCTGACATTTATTTATTACTATGTCTTACACTGAGTGGTGCTACTGTGTGGAGAGTTTTGCAGGTTTTAATAACAGTTATGAGCAGCATAACAAATACTGATCAACTGAAGTCTAGTGCATCCTATAGTCTTAAGATATTGATATGTACACATATGTATATATTTGCTTACTTATTTTTTACAGGAACTACTATATAATGTATATAATGAAATCTTGATTACCATTTTTCACATCCATTATCAATTTTATATAATGAAATCTTGATTACCATTTTTCATATCCATTATCCATTTTCTTTTTACTGGAATCAGTCCATAAAAATATATATTACTTCTTTATGCCTTAACAATTTTTCAAAATGTCATTTTATTATATTTATCATTTAAAATCAAGACCCAATATAACTTTTTTTTTTAAATATAAAAAAAATATTTAAATAAATTTAACAGAAAAACATTTTAAACAGCTTTAAAAATTAAATTTCTTTTTCCAATCTTTTTAAATTTTAATTGATTCATCAAGTTAATTTAAAATAACTTTTTCTTCTCATTTCAAATTAGAAATGTTTTAAATATGTTTAACTTAATACTTCATTTTATCAACAGATGAATGATAATATGAACAAATTATAAAATTAAAAATTAAATAGAGGCAATGACTTGTTTGTGAAATGCAGGTGAGAGAGAATAGTCTGAAAGATGTTTACACCTTTTACCTGATGATTGAAGGTTGTTGACAAATGTGTAGTTAAATTGATGATCTGAGCAAATGTTTAAGCTTTTATTTTAGTAGACTCTGTTTTTGAAATAAATAATGATAGAGAATAATTTGATTTTTATGTTCTCAAATGTTTATAATTTGGTGGAATTTGAGATGAGGAATGTGGTCATAATAAATTTTTAAAAAATAAAAATGTGTATTGCATTTTGCAATAACATAAATGATGAAATAATTTTTCTTAAAATATTTATAATTCCTGTAATTTTAAAATTATGTATATGTTACATATAACACCATCATCATTTTAAACAATTGTTAATCTATCTGCAATTAATAGGAGTGAGATGTTTGAACAATAATATCTAAATTGTGTAGAAAACTAAGTTATATTTTACTTGTTAATATTTTGGTGAGTAATTATTAAATTATTCTTATCTATAACTTTGAATAGGTTCTTAATATTATTACTTTCTTATACATATTTTCTCCGTTTCTTCGAAAACAATTCTGTACATATAAATTTTCATTACATGTGGTCATGTAAATAGTAAATAAAATCATCTGTAGTCATCATTTTTTAAAAATTATCAATATTTACGTTGTACATAAGTGTAAAATAAAAAATAGGATTAATTTTAATGTTATGTTAATGAGTAAGTGTGCTATTATTATTTTTATTTTTTATTTTAAATACTAACAATAAATTATTGCTTAATGATATTTATATATGTATATTGCCATTAAAATAACTTTCTGGACATTCACTGACATACAACCCAATAAATAAATGTAACGATATTTATTAAACCACTAAGCATCACATGATCATCATTTCTTTATGCTTGCTCATAATTGTTATTAAAACAGGCAAAACTCTCCATACATTATTGCCCATTAAAGCCAGAGTAATCAATGAATGCCAGAAGATTTGTGCATAAAATCTCTATCTAGTGCCTACTCATCCAATATCACCAGACTAGTTTTTAGTTTGTTGCTTTTGTCAGTGAGGAGCTTTGGATCTGAGAGGACTGCACCTAGATATTAATTTTATTCTCATAGTTTTGTAGTTATGTAGAGGTAAAAGGTGGCTACTGAAAGGTGGCATTAGATACTAAGTTCTATGTGCAGTGCTCTCAGACCCAAGGCTCCTAACAGAAAGCCACAAGCTAAAAACTAATCTGGAAATATTGGATGAGTAAGCAGTAGATAGGGATTTTATGCACAAGCCTTCTGACATCCATTTATTACTTTGGCTTGCACTGAATGGGTACTACTGTATAGAGAGTTTTGCCTGTTTTAATAGTGATATTTATTACAATCATTTAGGATAACAAGATATATTTAACCGTTTAAATACACAAAGTTAATTTCTATTACAATTGACAAATTGTGAATATTTACTTGTAAATGATGCTAATACTGTTTGAAAAAAAATGCTGTAATTTCCCTTTTAGATTCTAAGATTTCTAACCCTCAGGTGCTTTGCCTTATATGTAGGAGCAATGGTAGCAAGTGATATAAGATCTTTGTTCCAGGTTTAAGCATGCTTTATTGCATTCTACCAAATAGTGGACAATGGGTTTATTGCCACTGTCAGACAATTTTGGAAGTTTCCTAATTACACTCAAATGAAACTGCCTTACATAACCATATCTTCTTTTGCATTAAAATAATTGAATTAATTGACCTAGCTTTCTAATTTGTTGGTTTATCAAATTACTGTTTATTTACTTTAATTGAAATGTTATTGGTCAGTTGTATTGCACATTAATTCCAATCTTTATAACATTATAGTTTGGTTAAATCCATTAATAGAAAATAAACTTAATATGGGTTTCAACTTTTTCTAATTGTCTTCTTTTTTGAGCTAATGTAATATATTGTAATTAATAAATATACTCAAAGAAAAGAATGAATTTTTTAATATTTAGCTTTATTACTACCTACCATGCTTTCAATATATTTATTATATTCTATTTAATGTATTGAAAACATGCTAGGTAGTAACAAATCTAAATATTAAAAAACTATCTTTTCTGTGAGTATATCCATTATTTATAGATATTAATATGGGTATACAACATTCCTTCCTCCAGACATAAATTGACTTTGGATTACATAGTCTTTAAGATAGATTCATGGATAATTAAGACAATCTTTTTGCTTGATATTTGACAGGTTTTAAATTTTTTGGTTCTTGTTTCATCAACAGATCTATTTTCTCCTCATCATCTGATCTTGTTTTTACATCTGGCCTAGTTTCAAAGTCTGCCCATAATTAATCTTTGTGAATAGGAAGATGTTGTCCATCTAAGATTTATACAACTACTACATGTGACTTTTTGTAATTATAGCTATTGCTGTAACTTAATAATTACATTGGACATAAAGTATAGTATTTGGGTAACAATCTACATTTCAGCAGTTTCATCTTTCCTTTTAATATTAAACTGATTAGACTTAAGGATTGACAAATTTATTCTAATAATTATATTAACCTGTTTTAAATAGCAGTTCAAGCTAAAGTTTTGTCTATAACTGTGCTAAATGTAGAATGTTGTTTAAGAGCATTATAACTATATAGATGTCCCAAGAACCTTCTGTAGTTTTTTAAGGTCTTTTGTATCATGAATCAATTTCTCAGCCTGACCATTGTGCCTAGTGTTAAATAGGAATTGTTTGAATAAACTTGCTGTGAAGATTGTGTTATTATTTAAAGTTATAGTTTTAAGTAGACTATGAGTAACAAATAGACTCATAACTTAAATGATGATATTTTAACCACATTGTCCAACTTGTAGTATGCATCTATAAATACTAATTTCAGCACAATCCTTCATTGTCATTCCTTCATGGTCCAGTTTGATTAATATAAATTTTTGTTTAGGAATACTAGGGATCAAGTCACTGAACAATCACTTTATTGTTTGTTAGTATGTTTCATTTCATAGCTCTATAATGGGTAGTTAATCTTCAGACTTCACATTATTGTCCAAGTTTCATCTCTAGATATAAAATTTAGCCAGTATTTTTATTCTTTCTTTATCTGGGTGAGTGCTTGAGAATAACTACATCAAGGATCACTACTTTTGAAATACAGGCAGTATTACTATTTAATATTGACAGCCTCTGTCTATGAACCCAGTTGGCCAAGTAAAACTTTTCTGGTTTTAGAGTTTGCCAATTCATTTAATTAATTTTTGTAATCTTCGATTATTAATGACTATTAACCCACTGATATTCTGTTTATCAGTGAGTTTTTGATACATCTATTATATTAATAGATTGATTATTTAGTTCTAACTCTTCTAAGTGCTTCTTAAATTTTGATAGATCATTTAGTCACTGTATAATTAAGTACATTATAAACTTGTTAATGTCATCATCTGACACAATAGCAGAAAAATAAATAATTTTATTAGGTGTTGTAACTCTTATTTTTGCTTCATCCAAGAATGGAATTTGGATTCCTTCATAATCAATAATCACTTTTTTTTATTAAGGACAGCCCAAGTATTTTTGACATAGTGGAAAGTGCAAATATGGTATCCAGCTACATTGTTATCAACATATCATTAGTTGTAATTCAGGCTTTGAGAACTGGGTCATTTCCTATCACATGATTTATACAGACATTGATGATTTTAGAATTTCATTTGTAAAGTTTTTTAGAGTAAACTCTGCCATTATCCTCTGAATAGTTTTCTCATTTTTAAGTATGCACTCTTGATATGCCTGACATGTTTAGAATATTAGCAAATTTTATATCTATGTGGACATTTGGTGTGTGCATGTTGTGGCTTGTTGCATCTGTAAAATGCTTTTGTCATTATATTTGTCAATTTATTCTAGCAGTTTTTAATATTTTTATCTGAAGGTATTCTACTTTTGTTTTGATCAGCTAAGTTTTGTCTGATTCAGACTTCTGATTAATACTAGACAGGGTTTTTTTCAGAGGAACTGCCTAACTCAATTTAGATTTGGATAGGATTAATCTGAAGCACTACAAAATTATAAGTGATATTTAGGTCTATTAACAGATTGATGCTAAAGGTATGATCTTTCATTTCACAAATCTCAGTAATTCATTTAGAAAATTCTTTGAAATCAGAGATCAGTGCCAACTTTCTGAGCTCTAGCCTCTTTTTTCTCCGTGAGAACATAGAGGTTGAAGTTGCACATCAGTAATAAAATTAAGGAATTTTGAACAGAAATAAACCATCAAAAAGACTTTTCTTTCTCAAAATCTAAGTCAGAAAGAAGCATAGGGAATGACTGAGGACATAAGATTTTGTAAGTCAGAAAATTGCATTTGTAAATGTCACTTATTTTAATTCTAAACTGTTTGATTTAGTTATCCATAAAATGAATAGAATTAGATGTATGTATATTGTCTACATTTTGGATAGCCAAAATTGAACTCTGTCAGAAAACCAATTTCACTACTTTGATTTTTTTTCACTATGGGAGGAAAATGGCATGCAATGTTTCTTTACCAACGAATGAAACAACTGTTACTATTTAGTTGTTCATTTCTTTTTTATTAAAAAAAAGAACTAATCAACTCACAAGGATAGATCTTATCAAAACTATGCCAATTCTGTTGTGTTTCTTTCTATATTGCAACCAGCATAATTTTTCAATTATTGAATTAATGGCACATTACTAATAAATAAATGTTTATTATGAGTATTTACAATAACAAGACATGTTTGCTACGGTTTAAATACAAAAGTTTGATTCAGTTATGGTTGGAAAATTTTTAATGCTTAGTCATGTGCAGGTATGATAAGATATTCCTATTCCATCATCTGATGTCTGACAGTTATTTATAATTGTTTAAATACCATCTCAAATAGATCTCCAGTACATAACTAGATCCCCTTTTTAATTGGTCTGGTCATGCCATTGATTTTTTATCCCTTTTTATTGACCAGCTATTATTATATGTTCAATTCAATCATGACCCCATTGTACTTTCAATAAATCCATTATTTGAGAATGAGCTGAAGATGAGTTCATACACTTAAGATGGCATTGATGTCATATACTCATTATATTTTTTATTTATTTAATTGTATACTAAAAATTGTAAATGTCAGTATTTTGTTTTATTTACTAGACTGCAGATATTTTTTTATAGTTTCATTGTGCTAAATTTAAAAAAAAACCATCTGATTAATTGGCAATAATACAGTTATTTTATCATTATGTAAATTTTTTGATAATATTGATTGAATTGGATATATTATACGTAAATGTACATTAAACACGAATAAAATTTGTTTTGCAAACAATACGAGTTAAATACAAATATATTATCTATATTGAAATTAATGTAATTTAGAAGGGATTTAAACTCAAACTTTCATTCACCCTACATCTATTCATTCCATCTTATACAACCAATACACATGATCACATACATGTGTAAAAGATAAGTGATCTCAAATGTACTTATTTCATGCTGAACCAGAACTCATTACTTGGTCAAGACTATTATCTCCCATATATATGGAGTTTGCTATTAACTGAAAGGAGACCCTTTGATTCCTCTTGGAGGCCTTAAAGGAACCGAGCAGGGCAAATTCCTAATGTCCACTCCATACATTCTTGTCGTTGCAGCTGTTATTACTATATGTTTATTCATATAGTATACGAACATGGATGGACTGCTCACCAACACGCATTAGCCAGCGTGGTGAGTTTATTGGCTTTTTACCTCTGAGTTTAAGATCAAGAAACACCATGGTCTTTCTTCTCAGTGCCTGATAAGGCAGAATGAATGTTTGTGTAAATGATAAAGATTTTTCCCAATTATACAATTATGACAGACAAAAATAAAGCCTGGCCCTTAATCCCAGGAGGCTGTAAAGTCACCAACCAAGGCAGCGGTTGGTGGCTGAAGGCAGAGGGTGCTAAGAATATCCTGGAGGCGGACCCAGGCTGCCATTTGATGATGACTTTTTATTTAGGTACTTACAACTGCAGATCACTTTCAAGTGAAGGAAGATTGCAAGAATTAGAAGAAGAACTCTCTTATATTAAATGGGATATTATTGGACTTTGTGAAGTTAGAAGAAAAGGTGAAGAGACAATTGATTTAAAAAGTGGACATATGCTCTATTATAAAGGCACAAATATTGGAAATACAAGTGGAGTAGGATTCATTATAAATAAAAAGTGGAAGAACAATATTGTGGAGATTGATGGTGTATCAGACAGAGTGGCAACATTAGTTATACAACTTAATAGCAGATATCAAATGCAGATAATTCAGGTTTATGCCCCAACAAGTTCTCACAGTGATGAAGTAGTAGAAGATTTTTATATGGATGTACAAAAGGCTTTTGATCAGAGTAAACAACATTTTAAAATTGTTATGGGAGATTTTAATGCTAGAATTGGTAAACAAATGAAAGATGAAAGTGTTGTAGGTAATTTTGGTTATGGTAATAGAAATGAGAGAGGACATAGACTTGTGGAGTTTGCAGAGAAGGAAAAACTTTATATTATGAATTCTTTTTTTTTGAGAAAAATGTTAGAAGGAAATGGACATGGAAGCATCCAAATGAAGGTACAGCAGAATTGGATTATATTTTGACTAACAGGAAATACATATTTCAAGATTGTAATGTTCTTAATAAATTTAACACAGGAAGTGATCATCGATTAGTAAGGGGTAAGATACATGTTAATGTAAAATTAGAGAGACAAAAATTATTAAGAAAAACTATATTTACAGTTGATATTCCTAATCTTCAGAAACATTCTAATGAATTTAAATTAGAACTTACAAATCGGTTTCAAGTATTAGTAGATTTTGAACATGATTCAGATTTGAATGAAATTAATATGAAAATAACTGATACACTTTTAAAAACTGCAACAAAGATAGCTGGTAGAAAAAAGCAGCAATTGACTAATAAAATTTCTACTGAGACTAGAGAACTTATGAAGAAAAGAAGGAATATGAAGATATGCAAGAATGATGCATTAAAAAGAATTGAATATCTCGAATTTTGTAAAATGGTGCGGAAAAGAGTTGAAAATGATATAAGAAAATATAACTGTGAACTAGCAAGAAAAGCTGTAGAAGAAAATAAAAGTCTTAAGAATGTAAAACAACATTTTGGTATTGGTAGGAAATTTATATCTGCAATAAGGAAAAAAGATGGAATTATTACTAAAAAGAGGGATGACATTATGAAATTGGTAGAAGATTTTTATCAAGAATTATATAGTAATAAAGAACAAGTACCTCCTATATCTATTACATCTTCCGAATTGCCCAGAATTTTAAATGAAGAAGTGAGAAATGCAATTAAATGTATAAAAAAAGGAAAGGCTCCAGGTAATGATGGAATTATAATTGATATATTAAAAGAAGCAGGTGAAGAAACAGAAAAAATATTAGCAAAGTTATATACCAAATGTCTAAATGATAAAGATGTACCGGATGATTGGAAGAAAGCAGTAATAATATTAATATTTAAAAAAGGTGATAAAGAAGATATTAGAAATTACAGACCTATCAGCCTTTTATCAGTTTTATATAAAATTTTTATCAAGATAATTACAACTCGTCTACAGAGAACCTTGGATTTTCACCAACCAAGAGAACAAGCTGGATTTAAAAGTGGTTTTAATACAGTAGATCATATTCAAGTATTGAGAGAAGTTATAGAAAGGACAAATGAATATGAGTTGTCATTATGTTTTGGATTTGTAGATTATGAAAAGGCATTTGATTCTATAAACATTTCTTCAGTGATTAAAGCATTGGATCATCAAGGTATAGATCCAGGATATTGTCATATTTTAAAGAATATTTATAAAAATGCAACAGCAACAATTAGATTACATAATGATACTGGGAAAGTCAACATTGAGAAAGGTGTAAGACAAGGTGACTCCATATCTCCAAAACTTTTTACAGCAGTGCTGCAAGAAGTATTTTGTGGATTAAAATGGGAAACTAAAGGAGTGAAAGTAAATGGCGATTATTTAAGTCATTTAGATTTCACAGATGATGTAGTTGTTTTTGCAAATAATGCTTCCGAGCTGCAGGAAATGTTGCAGGAGTTATCAGATGAAAGTAGGAAAGTAGGACTAAAGATAAATGTTAAAAAGACTAAAGTAATGTTTAATCGATTTGCTCCAAATATGAAAATAAAGATTGATTATGATGAATTAGAAGAAGTTAAGAGTTACAAATACCTTGGTCAGATTATTAATACAGATGAAAACATAATAGAGGAAATTAATCATAGAATTAAACTTGGTTGGAGTGCTTTTGGTAGAAATAACTTGATATTAAAAGGAAATATGCCTATGTGTTTGAAAAGAAAGGTTTTTAACAAATGTGTTTTACCAGTTCTTACTTATGGATCTGAGACTTGGACACTTAATAGAAGATCAATACAGAGACTTCAGACCACTCAAAGAAGTATGGATAGATGTATGTTGGGAGTAACAAGAAGAGATCGAAAATACAATGTATGGGTAAGAGAACAAACAGGTGTTACTGACCTCATTGAAAAAATTAAAAGATTGAAGTGGAGTTGGGCTGGACATATTGCTAGAAGAGATGATAATAGATGGACAATTGAAATTTTAAACTGGATTCCAAGAGATTGTAAAAGACCCAGAAGGAGACCACATGTAAGATGGATGGATGAAATAAGAAAATGTGTAGGGGTGATGTGGAGAAGAGAAGCTAAAGATCGGAGAAGATGGATTAAACTTGGAGAGACCTTCATCCTGCAGTGGATTGATAATGGTTGATAATGATGATGATGATATATATATATATATATAATCAGCACTCAGTTTATATTAAGAAAGCAAATCTTATTATATTATTGGACAGGCTTCAATCTTCTCACCCTCCAACTTTTCAGCCAGCCATATCATTGAAAAGCTGATGAATGAACACTCAAAGCCTTTATTGGTGATAATATTGTTGCCATACTTATGTTAAGTTTAAGTCACTCCTTAGTATCTAATATGGCCATTTAAATATACAGAATAAGGAGGTACTGAATACAGGCTATATTCTAACCATCCCTCTTCTGTATAAGATGTTCAATGATATGGATTGATAAAGAGTTGGAGGATTAAAAGATTAAAGCCTTCCCATTAAAATATAAAAATTTGCTATCTTAATATAAACTGAGCACTGATTACATATATGTGTGGAAATGATCTGGACCAACTGATGAGTGCTGGTTCAGCATGAAATATATATATATATATATATATATATATATATATATATATATATATATATATATATATATATATATATATATATATATATATATATATATATATTGGGGATCATTTATTTTTCTTACATGTATGTGGTCATCTGTTTGGTTGTATAAGATAGAGTGCATAGACGTAGGGAGTATGAAAATCTGATTTTCAATCTTTTTAAAATAACATGATTTGTATATTGCCTTTTCTTATGTTTCAGCTGGAAAAACTGAAGCAGTAAGTGTGTATTTTAAATGAGTGTTGCCAGTAACATGTTTAAATTACTAGCCTTATTTAGAATTCATATTACAGAGTTATCTATCCATACTTTTATTAAGAATATAATTAAGAATAAGATAAAATAATGTTTCTAGCATATACAAATATATATACATGGGAAAACTATATTTTAGTAAAGCAAAAAACTGAATAATTCCAACAAAATTTAAAATTTCCATGCCTGTCACAAAACATATTAGTGAATATGCTTCAAAATGATGTTTAGAAAAGATATTAAATGTCTGAGATTTCATGAAAGCTTCCATAAATATGAGTACATCTTTTGGCATTTAAAGCAATTTTTCTTTTCAGAAATTTGGCTAATTTCTTTCTTAGATTTTATTCTTTAAGTACAAAATTATGCATGCAGAGAAAAAATATATAACACACAAGCAAAACAATTTAGCAAGTAAACTAAAAGCTATATCAATTAAAAGCTTATTCATATTATATTTCTTGGAGGTGTACATCAGAATTCCTGAAATGACCTTTTCTATAGAATTTACATGTGCTTGAAGTTATCTTCAGAGGAGTGTGTATACATTGCCATAAATTTCTGATACACTAATCATTATATTTTAAAAATACTTATAATAAAAATTTTATGAATAAAGATTAAGTTACAGTTTTTATATTCATAATAATGCATGGACATATATGAATAAAAGCAAAAGATGCATAGAATGTAAATTTGTCAGATTATGTCTTAAGCATAACTAATGTCAACCAAAAATCTTCAACTAAATAAGGCAGACTGAGTTTGAAAATACTTCTGTTAATACAATTGGTAGAGAAAAGCATCTGGTTTTTTTTATCTATATTCAAATTTCTTATCTCTTGTTATTTATATATATATATATATATATATATATATATATATAATATTGGATATATATATATATATATATATATATATATATATAATCTTGGAGGTTATACTATCATAAGTTGGAATTATTAATTAATATTTACCTTGCTAAAACAGACCAAATCTCATTAACAACCATTTCCTGCTTAAATGGGTTTGTTGAACAATTTCCTCTGTATCTAAAAAAAAAAAATTAGATCAGAATTATCATTACAAATAGTAATTATATCATTTCAAATAAACATTTCTTAAACTAAATTTATTTTTTACCAAGTCAAAAAAAATTATTTAATATCACTCTTTAAGTTCAATTTTGTATTAAATATAGTTCTGAATGTTTTGCGCAGTGGTAAAATGTTAGATTTTGGAGTTGAATATCCATGGATCAAAACAAATCTGTCACTTTTAGGACTTTAAAATTTTATTGAACTTTATACAAAAAACTTTAAATTATTTTGCAGAAAAAAAAAAAAAAAAACAAAGTTAAATTTTATAAGAAATTACTATAAAACATAATTCAGATGTTTTCTAAACACGAAATATTCAAAATAATTATTATATAACTTACTTAAAAAAAAAATTAGATTTTAAATAAACCATAAAAAAATTACAAAATAACTAATAACATGCATTATATAACAGCGTTATTTTACACTTAATAATATATTGCATCCTAGAATGGAACACAAGTTTTATTCATGCATTGACAAAAATCAATTGTTATTGATCTGTATGATTTAATTTAATCATAGAGTAGTGGATTCCATAACACAATGTTTTTGAATCAGGTCTTTATCTATGTCACTCCCATTGCTCAAATTTCTTATGATCTTCTAAGCAATAAACCATTCAATTATTTTTATCACCTTGCCTGATTTATCACTGTAATAGAGTGCTGGAGTGTTGATCTCAAAATCTTGGATTTTGGCCATATTTATTATTTGTAGAACTCTTTGTTTAGTAAAACAATAATGTCTTCATTTACAAGTATGTCATAATTGTCCAAATAAAACATGTTATTGGCTACTTTACATTCAATTTTGAATTGATGGGAAAATTGATTTTTATTTTGAGCATAATTAAGAATTTTATTATAAATTTAAACTTTCATATAACTGGTAATAAAAATTTGCAATATTTTTAAAGTTTTTATTTCATAAATTAAAACAGTTTTATATTTCCAAAATCTCATCAAAACAAATAAATATTTTGGAATATAATTACCATCAGCAATCTGGATAAAATTTCATTATATTTTTTATTTGGATTATTTTTTTCCTTAAAAGTTTTACATTTCTAATTTTAATAATTTTATGTAAATCCTAACCGAATTGTATTTTCAAACTTACATTTCTTTTATCTATTAAACCATTAAGCATCACATGATCACCATCTCTTATAGCAATTTCATTGTCATAGTTTTACATTTCTTTCTCATAGTTTTGTAGTTAAGTAGAGATAAAAGGTGGCTGGAGGGTTGCATTAGATCCTAAGATCTAGGTGCAGTACTCTCAGATCCAAAGCTCCTCACTGATGAAGGCCACAAACCAGAAACTAGTCTAGGGATATTGAGTGAGTAGGCATTAGATAGAGATTTTATGTACAAGCTTTCTGGCATTCATTGATTACTCTGGTTGGCACAGGGTGGCACTACTATATGGAGAGTTTTGCCTTATTTCTTTTATCTTTAATAATTTTTAAATTTCATATTTAAACTATAAATACATCCACATTTTTACATGAGGGCCAACTGTAACTATATAAAAGTTATTGCAGTGCATGTATATAAATTTTCATGAAATATTAACAATAGCCCATATATTCTTAAATCATTTATAGATTCTAGAGAGGCTTCCAAGTTGTGAATCGGTTATATCTTGTAAATTTTTGTTTATGAAATTGTAAAATCTATTATAATTTTTTCTTACACTTATTTAATCATAATCATGCAAAACTTTGTACACTGAAAATATGATGATTGAGAGCTCTTATAAATAAACTGATTTTAGTTGTTAACTATAAACTTGAATTGAAACATGTAAATTGTAGAGATACAGTGGAAGTCAGTGCCCTTTATAAGATAAAAAGATTAACTAACCAAAAATCACAGAAATCTAATTTTATTACCATCTACTGGACACTGACTTTTGTAATTTGAATAGTGAAAAGTAAATTGAAATTAGTGACTAAAATAACATAAATAGAGATAAAATTTTTGTTTTAAAAAGATTTAAATAAAGTGAAAAAAAGTTTTTATAGCAATAATGACCTTAATGTTTGCTTAGTATAGAAAAAATGTAGAGAGAAAGAGAGAAAAATATTAGAAATAATATCATGAAATGGAAAAAAATCAAATAGTCAGTTGCTCAACCTGTCACTTAATGTTTGAACAACAGATATAATACATTGAATTTCAATCTTGGACCAAGGAACATAAAAAAAAATGTAAAAATGATCTTATCCTTTTAAATTTATGATTCCTTTAATAGGTGTACGTTTTTCTTTTGCAGGTGGTTGTTTCAAGCTTATTTTAGTAAATAAATCAAATCATTATAAAATTACTAATTTCATTAAATTCATTGTTATTATTTATCCATTCAAAAGTGGTTTTACAATTTATATATTCTGGCAATTTTCATCAAAATTTTTAGCATTATTTTCCAAAGGTAACAACAGATTTTTCATCAATTTTAAGTTTTCTAACAATTTCTTTTCACTTTTAGATTTTTTACTCATTATGAGTGCAAGAACATATCTAGATCTTCTGTCATAATTTTTACAATATTATAAAATTTTTACATGTACACTTGAAAATTTTTAATTTTATCATGCCAAAATATCTTCAAATATTTCTTATCAAACACATACACATATAATATCAAAAAATTTTATTCATATTTTTTTTAATTTATTCAAGTTTTCTTTGATATAAAACTGCAATACTGTAATGGTATGAAACAGGGTAGTAGGTTTGAGATGGGTAAAAAGTTGATTTTAAAACATCTACCACAAATAGATTCCAAAATGTGAGACAATGTGAGAAATCTTTAATTTATATGATCCACAATCTAGAGACTATTAATATTTATGAAATCTATAATTTAAGAATACAGAGTTATGCTTTATTACAATAACATCATATGAAAACCTATTCCCCTCATTCACACTATCAAAATATTAGTAAATATTTCTAGCTCTTATGACTAAATCTTCCATTGATAAATATATCTGGTGATAAGAATTGGTGTTCAGTTGTATAGATCTGAGGAATATATAATGAAATAAATAAAGCTAACATTTTAATTTAATATATAAATATTTTGGTTACATTGGTACTACAATGTAGGTCAGAAAATTGCATATTAAAATAACATTAGCTTACAATAACTAGTATAGGTGTATCTACACTATGGGTGATGTTAAAAAAATGAAGATACCATTTAATTTTTCTGACAGTAATTCAGTATTGAGAAATAATTTATTATTGTCTATGTCAGAGTTAAACGTAAATAAGCTATTTTGGAAAATATCATTCAATAATTATTTACATTTTTGTATTTAAAACCACTTCTTTTAATTGAATGTGTAAATGCAATTTTTTATATTATATAATACTATGCATGAAATCATTCTTTAACACTTGTATATAACATAAATGAAATATAATTGAAAACAAAAACTTAAAGACATTACTGAATCATTTGTAATTCAAATATCCACTATACTGAGTAATGTGGTTAGATTGGTGTAAGAATTTATATGTATACAAAATAAAATATTATCACTAGAGAATTTGATTGCAGTCTCTGGGATGATGAAATATAATCTATTCCCTACTACTTTTAGTATTTAAGCTTATTTATACATATAGTAGATGACTGATAATTGTATAATCCACTTTCAATACATATGTAAATTTATCCAAAGATAGATTTTAGTAATCAGTGATTCCCGTGTTATCTAATAAGCTTGTAGTAAGTATTCATTTATTACTATGGTATCCACAAACACCATAATATAGGTGATAGAAATCAAATATGTGGATAATAAGTGTGTTTCCAGTAGGATATAATAATCTATTAGATCTGATAGGTGGCCTTATGATCTGACAACTAGAACTCAGTATGCTTGATATTATCTTTTGTTTAATGAAAAATTCTTAAAGTTGTTGTTTAAAATTAATTTGGTTTCTTCTATAAAACTAACATTTTATTTTATTTATAATGTCCAACATTTTACTCCTAATATGCATGTGCTTATTTTCTTTTAAATGCTTATGTTCCAAATTAAAATTGCAATTTGAATGAATACTTTACTAAAAGCAAGAAAATATTTATAATGAGCTGGAAGACATGATTTTATTTATTAGATGATCTTAATTTGCATCTATGGTCCTTAGGAAACAGATGTCAATGTGTTTGAGCCTAGGAATTTATTTTTCATGTTCTTTTCTAACTGATCTTATGAATATGGACAATTTCAGTAAATGCAGTATGCTAATTAAAATATAGATTCTTCTAGTTTTTTTTTTTTGCTCTTATGTGTATAGATTCTCCCAAAAATAAAAGTATCCATTAATAAAAAAAGTTTCTTTTTTAATTAATACAAATTATAGATCCATTATTTTCACACACAAAAAAAATCTTTTCATCAATTTTCTTTTTTGTTGCTATTTGTCTCTTGTGGATTACATTCGATTGTCGCATTAAACAATTGACATAATAATGTTTATATTATATTAAATATACCCACACGCACATATATGTAGATTATTAGAAGTGAAGTGGAATGTTTATTAACCATTCAATAATGTGCAAGTAAATAATGTTATTTTAATAAAACAATTTCCCTAAAATTAAAATGTTTTCATTTTGTTCTTTACTATTATGATTTTAAATATAGTGTGATCGCAAGTTAAAATTGTTATTAAAGTTTACCATTCTAAATATTTATATTAACTACATTCCGATAATCCTTCATTGATTTATCTTTTGAATTATTTCAAAAAAATAATTAATAAAAACACAGCTAAAATATTAATTAAAATCTTGTAGTAGGTGTTGTGTTTTGCCAGATAAAATAGTTATCAATTGGCAATTTTAGTGATTATTATTTCAGAGAAAAATAACAAGTTGACATAAAAAAAATTATGGATACTATATGTACATAAATAATCACATTTTGAAGTAGCCTCCTAACTGGCTCAATACAGACAAATAAGTATAAACAGACATTTTTTTAATTCTCTTTCTTTCACCTTTACTATCAACTTACCAATTATTAAAAATAATTCTATATTACTTTATAGGAAAATTAAGAAGTGAAGATATAAAATCTTGTAGTTAAGATGTAAGCTAGGAAAGATGTGTTATACTTTTTTTTTGGTTTAACTATTAAAAAAAATTTAAATGTTTTATCCAATCAAATTGTCTTATTGACCATATAGATATATATTTTAAAATAAAACTACAGTTTTCTATCTCTAAAACTACATTTTACTAATTAAATTTGTTGCTTGGATTGAACTAGTTATTGAGTTTATAAATATATGCTGGATTATTTCCATGTGTAAATGGAATTACTAAATGATTTTAATAAAAATCATACATTAGCTATACTTTTCTGACTATATTCAACTGTTAATTATATTACAAGTTAGTATAGAGTCCTGGCAGTTTCAATCCACTTAGGAATATAAAAGTTTGGATTTAGTTTAGCATATAACTTTAAATAAAATGTCATTATCACAAACCATCAAATAATTATTAATTTGTTATGCATTTTAAAATCTTATTTTATTATTTTGAAATTTAAATGATTCCATTTTTATTAATATCATTACAATTCATTTTAATTGTCTTCTTTTTTAATCTACATTATTAATTCATAGTATCAGTTATTTTATTTTAAATAATTCCAATTCTTCTATTTTTTTCACCTCTTAAAATTAAATCTAGAGTTTAACATTATATCATTTATTTTCTATCTATAATAATTGATTTTTTCCTAATATTTCAGATCATCTCATCAATGAGCAATTTCTTCTTACTTTCTATCCTTTTATTTAGAAAAATTTAATTTAAAATAATAAGTCTGATAAAAACATAAAACAGTTTCAGAAAGTGCACTGCACTTCTAATACTATTTTAAAACTTGGAATCAATAAATAATCTAACTAAAATTTATTTTTATTATCTGGAATTGTATAAAGCATAGAGTAAAAATTGAGGATAATAATTTATATACAGCAATTCTTACTAGGTGATATATGGCAAGAAACTCAATAAAAAAGTTTTAACACTACATGAGATAATCAAATATATTTTTGAAATATTTTAGATAAGAAAATAATGTTTTAAACTTTTGTGATAAGTTTGAGGTAGTTCATTATTCTGAAATATATATATATATATTATATATATATATATATATATATATATATATATATATATATATATATATATATATATATATATATATATTGTAACCAGTTGGCTTACATAGCATACACTAATATAGTGTGTGTGCATAAATATATATGTAAAATAAAGGAAAAGTAGAAATAAACACAGAATAAATTTTTGTAGATTTTTTTTTTATATTTCCTAAAATAAAATCATAATATGTAAAGGGTTAAATAATAACTCTGATTTAAAATAAAAATTGTTTTATAAATTAAACTTTTAAAAGGTCTGATAAATGTTATTTGTAATTCTGATTTTGAAATTTAAATATAAGCTTGTTTTTTTTGATAATTTTGAAAAAAAAATGTCTATTTTTGAAATCTTTAATTAATTTGTAAATTTTTATTGTCTAAATGAAAACATGTATATGTTTTCAAAAGGATTATCACACCTTTGGTCAAATTCCAAAGATTAAAGTAAAAACATGAAAATCACATTTTGATAGAAATTCCCAGCTTGTTTTTGAATGGATTAGAGTTAATTGAAAACAGCCATTGTGTTTTTGTCACCTGACTTAACCGAGTTTATAAAAGGGCTGAAAAATATCAATCAGTCTGGATAATAATTTTTATAAGAACGGTCAGCTGAAAATTGGTTTCAATATTTTACTGCAACTTGATGAAGTGCAGCAATTGGTTTTAGCTGATCAGAGAATTTGCAGAATAGCTACCATAGGCTGGTGTAGGTGAAGGCAAGATAATAGACTGTTTTCTTTAGTAGGAGTTTGAATTCACATGGAGAAAATGACCCACTTTTTTGTGCTGTAATTCATAGTCTTAAACATGGAAAGGACAGCTGCTTGTTTGGAACAGTTCTACACAGATGGGAGACCAATTATGGGCCAACATTATACATGGATTATACTTTGACCTGATGATGACAATCACTAAAACCAAACTCACCAAAAAAAAATCTTCTAGCTTGCTGAAGAGTTAATTACACGTATGCTGTGTCAGATAAAGGCAGAGAAACACAGATAAATGTTTATACAGCTGGTGGTGAGTAGCGTTATATATGATAATGAAGTTTTAAACAATTTCCTTAGTAAAATGACATTTTTATAACTGATAGAAATATATAAAATGATATTAGTTTAAAATTGTTTATTAAAGAAAAAAACTGTTTAAAGTTATATTTATAATTTAGAAAGAAAAAAAAAACTACAAAGAAAGTTATAATTAATAATCAAAAATTTCCAAAAATCTTTTACACTAGAAAAAAGAAAGACATTTTAAATCAATTAACTGTCAAAAATTTGATAGTTATTATTTTAAAGAAAAAGATTATATTCAGCAAAGAGGATTAAATTGCGAAATAATCTTTAATAATTGTATTGTGATAAATACAAATGTTATGTATATAAATTAATGTTTCGCACGTCTGTGCAAATTATATATACATGTTTCAGTAAACCTAGTATGTAAAATGTATTTCATTTAACTGAAACTTCAATCATTTATTGTATTTTATATAATTTAAGATTTTGTTAATTATTTTGTAACAAGTCAAATAGGTTATTTCATGCACACACATGTATATGTGCATATGTTGTCAATTATAACATATATGTAAATTTTAATCATTTTTTGTTCTTATTAAATATCAATTTAAATAGATTAATTGTATAACAGAAATAGTGCACATATATGTAAATTATTGTAACAATTTGAATTTTGAATGGTAAATATTGTAAAACAATGTAATAACTTTAGTTGTGTATATAATTTTGTATACTTTTCAAAATCAGAGCCTTATCCTATAAGACCTTAAATATCATTTATTTTTTTGTTATTAATAAACATATTTAATTGTTAAAAATGGTTTTCATCATCTCCTGGTTACATACGATAATAGATCTTGTGTTCTCTGAGCTAGATTCGGACACGGATGAATGGGGATGTATATTTAGTGCTTTGGGGCATCCAGAGATGATCAATTATCATCCTGGTTGGCACAAAAGAGGATACTCTTTAAAGCCCACACACTATATTTTATTCTAGTTTAGTCTTGTTAAAAAAATTTAAGTTTATAGCTGGCCAGTACATTAATGGTACTAAGTGGCCAGAACATTGATGATTATCAGCATGTTTTAAATGTACCAGGATTATTGTGTATTTTAATGGATGGGCACTAAGCTGGTGCATCCAAGTTATGTTTATATAATTGCCCAAGCTAGCAAAGGCTCAGTAGTTAGCCTGGTCTACCGAAAACCCATTTCCAATCCAATCACAAGGTTGACTGTTGATTTATATTTTTTATTGCGCAAATCCAGCCACAAGATGGTCCATTGATTTTATTCTGATTTATTGTACTAATTTGTTTATTCCCATCAATGATGATGGATGGTTATTTCTCTCAAGTATTTACTTGTATTTATTTTTTAAATGATAGTGCTGGTGATTAATTATTATAGTTGCTCTTCTGAGTTAGCTTCTGATCATGCAATGTTCTCAGAGATCTCTTGGAGATGTTCTAATCTCATGATCTTATAAAATGCTATATTACTTTTAAATACTTGTATATAACTTGCCATCACCCCAGGTTCACTTCCACTTTACTTCTACCCCATCCCGTTACAATAATATATATATATATATATATATTGTAACGGGATGGGGTAGATATATATATATATATATATATATAAGCAATTACTTAAAGATAACAATTTATTAAGGAAAACAATATCTGCTATATTATTTAGTTAATTTTTATTTCAGATGATCGGATTGTATAATATAAAAAATAAATGAATAATAGTTGTTAAAATAATAAAATATATTTTTTGTCTTTACTATGGATTGGTAACTTGTTATGAAGAGAGTGAGAGTATACATTTGCTTGTGAAATAATTTAAACAAACACACATACACACACCAATATATTTATTTGGTTTATTATAAAAAATATATATTAGTAGTATTACGATACATTTTGATGATATATTAAAAATAATTAATTATGATTAATTATTATGATTTTAAAAAGAAAAAAATGTTAAGGGAAAAAATATTTATTTTTATTTTCAATAATCAGTTGTTTTTTTTTTTCAATAGAATACTGTTGGAATATAGGATTAAAATTATGTAGATTTTAATAATGTGCTACATGAGAAGATGGGAAAGAAAAATAAACAAAATAATGCTGATTATTAAACTGATGAACTTATGAACAAAATGAATTTCTGAACAAAAGAAAGGCAGAGGAGCGATTTATTTCTCTGTCATCGGTCAGAGGAGCTAAAAGCATGGGTTAATATAAAATTGATGGCTCTCTCTCATCTCATAATTCATTTAATATTTTTTCTACCATAAAATAAATGCATGAAATATTAAGAGACCAATCCAAATAATAATTGTTTTGACCAACCAACAATGCCATTAGAAGCTACACTGTTGGACTACAAAATGGATTCAACAAATGAAAACATCAGACTGAAAAAATGGTACCTTTTGTAAAAGAATAATATGACTAAGATGGTAATGTTATCCTACTATTGTTTTCTTTCTTTTAAAATATAATTTATGGAAAGTTAAATTTACTAATATTTTAAAGATATTTGTATATGAGACTGCTGTTTCATATTTTTTTTATGATCATTAATCTAAAATTTAAAGAATAGCATTAAAAACATTTTTTTTATAGAAAAAAAATATTTTCCTTGATTTTATGTATCCACACAGTTAATTATATATAAGTTTCCAAAATAGATAATTAAAATAAGCGTATCATTTAATGTTTTTACATTTGAATATTAATTGTAATTTTTAAAATAAGGGTAAAAATTAATGAAATTGAACAGATATTTTTCTTTTATATAGTTGATAGAGAGATTTGCTTGTTACGGCCATATAATTAAATCATTTATTTGACTAATTATTAAAGAAGGTATATCTAATATTATATTAAATTTGTTTTAGGAAAACAAGATCTCCATTTTTATATTTATGTGAAGCAGTTGTAGTATTGTATATGCTGTGTAAGCTTAGAAAAAATATTTTAATTACATTATGATTATGATATATACTGGATACAATAAATTTGCTGGTGAATAGAGCAGTATTTATTTTATATGTTAAGTAGAAAATTAAAACAGGTAAAACCCTCTATATGTATTGCCAGTCAGTGCAATTCAGAGTAATCAATAGATACCAGAAGGCTTGTGCATAAAATCCTAATCTAGTGCCTACTCATTCAATATCCCCAGACTAGTTTCTGGCTTATGGCCTTTGTCAGTGAGGAGCATTGCATCTTATGCACAATCCTTCTGGCATCCATTGATTACTCTCACTTGCACTGAGTGGCAATACATATAGAGAGTTTTGCCTGTTTTATTAACAGTTAAGAGCAAGCATAAGAAATCGTGATCGTGCGATGTTTATTGGCTTAAGTATAAGATAAATATAATTTTAAAAATATATATAAAAACAAGTTGAGATATGCGTTTTGATAATATAAAGATGTTTTCCACTTTAAAGAGGACAAATTAAATGGTTTGACAGAGCAAACATTTTATCATAATATTTGGAAGAGATATTCATCCTGTATATTTTATAAATATTGTAATTATTAATATTAGTTTGAAATAATTCTTTAAAATTTCTGTTCAAGGTCATAATTAAAATATTTAACAAACCAACACAGATTATAAATGATAAGCAGTACATAGAATGACACTAATTGGAATGTATCAGAGTAGTATTTGTTATTGTTTTGCAAATATTTTAAGTTTATTTTACATGTATGTATGAATTTCAGTAGTGAGACAAATTTATTTACCTCTCAAATTAATAATTTAATATATATATATATATATATATATATATATATATATATATATATATATATATATATATATATATATATATATATATATATATATATATATATATATATATATATATATATATTTGAGAAAGGATGGAATAAAAAAACTTTAGAATAAGTGAAATGAGCATGTACAATGTTTAACACATCAGATATTTATTTATTTTATTACTGTTTATTTACTTATTTGATTAACCATTAATTTTATTCATATTATATTTTTTGTATATGTTTGGTAATAGAAATTGCATTGTTGTTATTATTTTACATGGAAATTCTATTCATCATTTTCGTTCATTAATTTATTTAATTCTGCGTTTGATAAATATTTGTGAATACCAAATGTTCTGCTGGTTTTATAATAATTTTATCATATACTTTGTTGTTATTATTATAATCAAAATTTGTTCCTCATAATCTGTAATCTGCTGTGCTAACCATAGATGTAATGTAACAAAGATAAGAAGAGTATGTATGTGCACTAGTTAAGGATTCTGATTTACATAGTGCTCCTAAATTATAAATGATTGCAAGTAAGAATTGATAAGTAATAATTAATTTTCTGAGTTACAGATTAGAAGTGTTTTGTAATTCATGTTTGTTTGATTAAACCAAATCTTGAGGAATCCTTTTATTTCCACCATTACATAATTTTGGCACTTGATATAGGCCATGAGTAAACTGACCATTACATAATTTGTCACCTAAAAATCATGTTTGATAAACATATACTATGAGAAAAAAAAGGATGTGCTTAAACATTTATATCCATTGAAGTATGATGCTTATTTGTATTGTTAGAAAATACATAAAAATAGTTTATATATATTGTGTTTAATGTTTATATAATAATTTTATTTATAGTTTAAGAAAAGAAAAAAATAATCTGTAGTAGATTTGCAACTTGAAGGTGCTATAAACAGATTTGAACGTGTATAATGATCCAATGGATAATCCAGAATTTTAAATTCATTGTCTAGTTTGCTTTTTGTAATAATAAATACATTGGTTGACAGGAAATAGAATTTACTTTCATAAATCTTTTATTACTTTTCCTTCCTATTTTAATATCATCAGATAATTTTTTTATTTGATCAATCCTTTATGTGGATTTACTGAGTTCAGTATTAAAACACATTTTTTCTTCTTATACATATGCATTACATTATTTCTTATATTATTAGTATTTTTATTATTGGAATCTTTTTTAATATCTTTTCCTTTATAACCATATTTACATAAGCTTTCTCTATATTCAATTTCTGATCAAATTCTTTTTTCTGTATTCAATGTTTGCCTATCATTTTCTAACTTAAAACCTTTCAAAGTTACTATTTTCTGACAACATGGCTAATGTGAATTTGAATCAATTACTCTTCTTTTTCTTTACCTTTAATATAATGAATAATAAATATTTCTCTATTAATCTCTTTTCCACATTTCCATTGTAAATTTAATATTGTATTTATTAATATTCAATTATTTAAATGCATTGAATATACTTCTGCTATTTCTCATTAAAACGCTATCATTAACTAGACTTAAACATTATTTTAGCACAGTATTGAAAAAAGTTATAGAAAGATTACTGAAGATAAATTTCCACTGCACATTGGATTTATAGGTGATGGCATTTTATTCTGTAAGAATTTCCATGATGATTAAAACTTTGGATTATCAAGATTTAGATCTGAGATATTGTCATATTTTGAAGAATATTTATCAACATTAAATAGCAGTGATTAAATTGCATGTTGATACTAAAAATATTAATATTGAGAAGGCGAAGGATAATTCTATATTTCCAAAATCTTTTACAAGAGATATTTTGTGTTTTAAAAAAACATGGGAAACTAAATGAAGAAAAGTATATGAAGATTCTTTACGCTATTTAGAGTTTTCAGATGATATAGTTGTTTTTGCAAATAATAGTTTAGATAAAGAGTTCCCAAACTGTTTTCGGCCACAGATTCCTTTATCAAAAACTTTTAAAACCGTCTATTAACTAGTCATTTACTTTACTTATTCAAATTAATAAATTTACACAGTACTCGATATTAAATATTTCACTAGACATCAAACTTTTCATTTTAATCACTTGTAATTAATGATTGAAAAAGATAAAAGAACTACAGAATATGTTATTATCTTCTGCAACATTTAATATCAAAACATTCACTAACGAAAATTAAAACAAAAAAATACGAGCATTTCTTTTTTTAATTTTTGACATTTATAAAATAAATATGTAAATTGAAAATTCTTACAAATATTGAAATCACTTTCTAAACATGAAAATGAAGTGAAAAAATCAACTTAATCAGACAGAATTAAATATCACAAAATTACAACCACACAAGATTTTAATCAGAATTATAAAAATAAGAATACCAAATAAATTAGCCTGAAAAACAAAATTTAATGAAATGGGTGCATGTGGCAATCTGTCAACAATTTATCTATGCTCAGATTTAAATTAGTAAGGTGCATTCTCAAATCTTCACGTTCAGGAAATGCAATCGATCTCTGTCTGAAGCAGATTTAAACCTACCCTGAAGCCTCTCTTTATCAGATACAATGAGAGAAATGTCAACAAATACTTTTGTACAACAGTCCATAGAGATGGATACAGAAGTGGAATATGTTGTCACAACCAAAACTTGATAATCCTGTTTGAATTGTATCTTGAGATCTTTCTTTATGCTGATGGTTATTAGCTCATCTTGCAATATTATACTTGGTTCTGCACTAGTAATGTATGGATTTATTATCCAGTCTGCTATTTTTAATAATAGAATATCTTCAAAGCTAGAGTTGAAATCTAAGTGAAGAGCTTTCAAGTGGTTGACATACAGTAATATGTTTTCTTTTTGGAGTGTGCCTATCTAGCTTGGATCTTGCAATATTTTGCTTAAAAACATTAATCTGGTAATAAAAGCTGATATGATTGATTTTGCTTTGATGAGATTCAAATTGTTTCATTGCAGTTGTAAATTATCATCATTAAAGTTGCTAAATAAGTCAGTTAAATAAGCAATATCTGTTTTACTCTTAAGTAAATTTTCTTTCAAACTGGAATCCTCATCTTCCAAAAACTTTAAAACAAATTGGAAAAAGTGCAAAATATTTCACCAAACATAAACTTTTTGAAAGCCAGTGGACTTTGATATGAAGAACCAATTGATAGAAATCTTTGTTGTTTTCCTCACATAAGCAAGTGAATAATCTAGTATTCAAAGTGTTACTTTGAATTTTGATCACAATTGTTATAACAAACTAAAGCAATTTATCATAAAAATTCTTGGCTATTAAATGTTGCCTATGGTTTATGCAGCAAACTGCAAGCACTTCAGATATGTAGTGTTTCAGGTAACTTATGAAACTGCAATAATGACCAACCATAGCTGGTTCTCTATATGTCACAACAAATGGTGTCATATTCTAAAGTTCTAGCAAAAAGCAGCTCTTTATGCACTTCCTGATCTTGAATAAAGCAAGCATATGCCAGAAACAAAGCTTCATTACCAGGTAATGTTAACTCATCTAATTGGAGGTGAAAAAACATTTTTTGCAGATGATTACACAAACAATTTTCCATATCATAACTCATTTTATCAATATGTCTTTGAACTATGTTATTTTTCAAATAAATTCCTTTTATAACATCTTGTGCAGATTAGTGGAGTAGTGTTCAATACCTCCATGACAACTGGTAGAATCAGTTTCTTACCTAAGGTGTGCAGCTCACCAGACTTTGTGGTGAATAGGGATATATCATACAATGCCCTTAACCATAATCATTTTGCTTTGATGATGAACAAACATATTATCTATTGTAGTTCTCTTTATAATTTTATCTTTATGTGATTGAATTTTTGACAAATCTTTTTTCTTTTTTATCAGGGTGAACAAGTGATCTGTTAGTTTTTATGATTTCAAAGTATCATTGCTAAGGACTTTTTCACATATGACACCCATTGGTAAATGTTTGATAATAATGACATAAAAATCCTAGATTCAATCTGGATTTCTCTTTGGTTCAGTCATAATATTATCACAAGAAATGAAAACGTATATTAACAAACAATTTCAACAGCTCCTGTGATTAAAAAAAGAAAATAAAGTATGTACTTACTTGAAATAGATTTTTATTCAAACTCAAATAAATAAATAAGTTCTCTGATTTTTTTTTCATAGTACTGCTCCTTAATAAATAATTATATTCTAAGTTCAAATCACAAATAAGTATGTATCACATCAAATGTAACAATTTATAGTGCTTTATGAAAGCATGACTGTATGAGACTGATAGATTCTGCTAATATTATCATGTCCTACTGTGAGCAAGTACAGACATGCAATAGTTTTTCATGTTGTTTTGATATGTTTAATAAGACAATGCACAGGCATGTTTGTGCTATGTATATTTAAATGTATTCTTATGTGTGAATCTTTTAATGACACATTTTACCTTTTCATTTGCAAGTTTGATATATAATGTGTTTTTATCAAAAGTGTTTTTTTATTTATTTTACTTCTTAATTTGGTACCTATTGGAATCATAGATATTTTGAAGTAACAAACAAATAACAGTAGTAAGGAGGTCTATTTTTGCTGTTGTTAACCCCCGAATTTTTTTATTGAAACTATCATCTCCTAGAAAGTTCAAATCGATCCCAGGGGTTTGATCTTAATCACTTTAAGAACCCTTGGTTTAGATCCTTAGAAAATGTTAAAAAAATATCAGATAAAAATAAAAAAGTAAAAATAAAGATAAAGACAAAAGAATAATTTTCAATTAATGTTTTCAGATAACAAAAATAAAAACTGATTATCAATTAGAAGTTAACAATTACAAATGTCTTAGATTATTAATATAAATGGAAGCATAATGTACGAAATTAATCATAAAATTGAACTTGAAAAAATGCTTTTAATACAAATAACTTAGTAGTAAAAGAAATATGCTTATGTATTTGAAAAGGAATGTTTTACAATTTCTTATTTATGAAATTGAGCCCTTGTCACTTAATAATAAAGTAATACAGAAGCTTCAGATAATTCAACAAAATATGTAGAAATGCATGTTAGAATGACAAGAAAGGATTGAAAATGCAATACATGGATGAGACAACTAACTGATATCATGAACATCATTGAAAGCATTAAGAGTTTAAAATGAAGCTGGGTTGGATATGCTACTAAAAGAATAATAATAGATGCATAGTTTAAGGCTTAAAATTAAACTTGAATAGACTTAGAAGACCTATATATGAGCTGGATGGATAAAATTAAGAACTTTATTGGTGTGTTATGAAGCAGATTGGCTAGGAAATGGAGAAGATTTTCATGCTGCATGGGATCACCAATATCTAAAAATGATATTGATTATATTTATATGCAAATTGTTTTGTGTTAGTTATCATCATTATCAATCAATTGTAAACATGTATGATGTTTTAAAATAAACATTTCTCTGTGAAATGATTATAATGATAATAGCAACAATAATTCAAATAAGAAATGAGATCACACTTTATTATTATCTCAAAGTGTATTATACATCAATAAAAAACAAAAATTATATTGATAAGCATATAATGATTGGATGGTGAAATAAAAAATTGTGCATAAATATAAAATACAAAAAGGGATTAGTATATAAAATTAATTGACACCACCACAGTATATATGATTATAATCATACAAGCAAACAGAGATAAGAGCATAAGAACATAAGAATGCAATGGATAGGTGAGATGATAAATCTGCTTTAAATTCATTATTTAACCTATAGAAATCAAATAGATGCTACAAAAATACTAAACCTTTAAATTATAGTAAACATCCAAAAAAAAAAAAGATAAATATTTGAAACATTTTATTCTCAGCATAACTTGAATAATTGTAAGAATATTTATAAAACTTCAATAAATTTAGTTAACAACTGGTCAGTTAAGAATGATTGGAAATTTATATAAGGTAGTATATATAAAGTTGTATAGTGTATGTATTACTTATTCCATATATTGTTATTTTATACAATCAATTCTTTGAAGTTATATTGAACATTTTTTATTCTATTTTAATGATGTTTTATTTTATTATTTTACTTCTATTGCAGATTACTAAATGGTGTTTTATTTGCAATCATTGGTTGATATTAAAATAGATGCTTATCATTTGAAACACAAAAACATGTTTAATTAATATCAATATATATATTTATATAGATGTTGCATATAATTTTTTTATTATTTATTATAAATTAAAAAAGATAGTTAGAAAGTAAAAAAATAAATTTTGTAGTTGAGTTATGTAATAACTATATGAACCAATAATAAAAGCATAAATGTATTCATATGTCACATTTTGGTCCCAAAGACTGCTTACTTGATGTTTTGCAGAGCTGTGTTTAAATTTCTTCCATATTCTCAGCCATATATTTTCAATGAAATCAATTAATACTGTATCTTTTGAGAATGACTCAGAAGCAATGTTTATAACTGAAACAAGATGTGTTTTTTTATAAAGTCATATATTTTTTATGATATTATTTTTTAGTTCATATACCCAAATAATCACAATGATTTCTTACTATAATAAATTCAATATCATCAAGTTCAAAAAAGCTAAAGAATCTATATATTGATTCTTTTCCTCTTGCACCTGCATTTTTCAGTACCATCATATTACAGTGGTATTGATCTATACCTTATGTATATTTTAAAAATATAATAGTTCTAATTAATTTTAGTTAGAATAAATTTTAATTCTCTATGAAGAAATATCTTAATATTAGTTTTATCAGCTGTATATTGAAGTTTATTCTTCGCTTAAAATATATCTGTACTTCTAGTTTAAAAAACCAAGATATTGCAATTGTTTATAATATCAAAAGTATAAGCATTAAGCTAAAAAAAGTTAAATGTTCTTATAGTATTAAAACATAGAACATCCAAAATTTTGATCTTTAATTACCAAATCATAGTTTTTATAATAGCATTCTGTAAATCACCCTTGGTAACTAAAAAAAATAGTGCAATTATTGGTAAGTTGTAAATTCAAAAGTAAAAAGGAGTCAAGCATTGGTGATTACCAATTTGGGGGCCGTTTTTTTTTTGGGGTGTGGGTTGGGTGGGGAAAAAAAGAGGGGTGGTCAGCACAGCTGCCTTACAAGCAGTTGTTCTGGGTTAGCAGGTTCACTTCCCAGCCAATGCTATGGCACATGAAAAAAAAGAAAAAAAAAAAGAAAAAAGGATAAAATTCTTGTCTTTAATTTTCAGCTTAAAACGTAGTTCCAGGTTCTGGAATGTGAGCTCCTAGCATCGATTCCAATGGTGGCATTTCTGATGCTCAATATTTCTATGAACACTCAAGCAATACAGTCATTTGAATATTTATTTGGTAATTTTACTATAGTAAAAATCCTCCTATCAAATCTATATTTGTTATTTCAGAAAATCACCTATAACTGTTCTAAACATTATTGTTATAATATTAATAAACAATGTTGGTGTTAGTATATACCCCTTATTTAATATCTATTTTTGTTTAAAAGTACCTCTGATTTTTTATCAGAAGTTATAATGCTTGCTTTCCTTCCAGTATGTAAAAGATTTATATTATAAATAAATTTTAACAAAAAAAAACAACAACTTAATTTCAATCACTATTACAAACTATTTTATTAATTAAGCCAAATACTCTGATCCAATCGACAAATCAATATATAAATTGCAATCTTTCTGAAGACAGTACTTTTTGACTATCTAAAATCACTTCAGTTTTCCATAATCATTTCTCTAAGAATGTTTAACAATTTAGTCAAAAAATCTTTGAAAGTACAATTTCTGTGGGGGATAATAGCATGTCAAGTTAGTTACTGCAGTTTTTTAATTTCTTTAATTTTAATAGACTATAACAACTTCATATGTCTACGTATTTCTAAACAATTCCAATACGTTGAAGCTATTTGTAAACTTTTCCAACTATATTAATAAAGCCTGCAGCCTTTCCTTTTTTAATATTTTAAAGAGCAGCTTTAATAATTTCAAGATGGATATCTCTGTTCGAATATAAAGATGATCAAAATATTTTCAAACTTTGTTCCTAATATCTTTATTATCATGGAAAACATTTACTTAATTAATACAATTATATCGAATTTTAGATCCATATTGTTATTTTTAATGTTCCCAAAAATGACTTACAGTGACTATAATCAGCAAATAAATATATCTCCTCAATAATTTTAATTCTCCAATCCTTTTTAAATATTATTATAGAAACTTAATAGAAGATTAAATGCAGATAAGTTAGATTCTATTTGCAGTTAAATAGTATATGGTTTTTTTATTCGAATTGTCTTAACGCTTTGGAGAAGACCAAACAATAATGTAAAATTCTCATAAAAGTGCTGAATGTTGAAAATAAAAAATAATTAAGAAATTAAATTATTGCATGCAAATAAGGTATGGTTCAGTAGATGAGAAAAAATATAAACTTGGATGTATTTGTAGTAAAATAATTTTTGCAAAAATTCGAAATGAAAATAAACATTAAAAAATTCTAATAAATGTTCAGCATAATTGATTATAATTGATTAACAGAAAGTGTATATTTCAAATACACACAGATACAAAAGTAATTCTCACTGAAACATAGATATTAATGTAAAGAAAGAAAAAGAAAAGCTATTAAAAATAATATCATTAGATGGTATTCATAACTATTTGAAGTTGCAAATTATTTTAAGTATTAATAAATTTTAAAGATGGTTGACATTTGAATAAAATCAATAAGAACATAACTGATATTTTAGTAAAATGACTATACAGATAATCAGAACAATCATATATATATATATATAATTCCCAGTAAATTTTCCTCCAACTTAAAGCAATTTATAAAAAATATAAATAATACATTTTAAATCAATCCCATTTGAATAAATTTGATCACTGTAATTCTGTAACATGGTGAGAAAAATATTAATATTGACACACTAAAACAAGATTTTGATAATTGAAGAAAAGATGTTTAAGCTTTAAGAAAAAAAAAGGCTTTAATATAAAGAAAAATGGCATAAAAATGTTTATGGACGAATTATATAAAAATACTGTATAGTAATAAAAACAAGAAAACAAAGTAATCTCTAAAATAGGATATTTTTTTAAATGTCAAATATCATAAATATAGAAATCTATAAAGAATTAAAAAAAAGCTTCATGAAATAATAGAATTTTTTATAGGCATATTAAAATAAGTAAAAAAAAATACTTTAGTTGTTAAAAATACTATAAAATAGATAAGCAAATGCTAAAGATAAATTAGATAATAGTAATAGTGATGTTAATATTTAAAAAATATGAAAAAATATAATAAAAAATACAGAACTATTGATTATATACAAGAAGTTACTAAGATAATTTGATCTGAAATCAACTAAAAACAAAAGAAAAACTGTTTTAGCACAATAAATTATATAGAAATATTAAAATAAGTTAAAGAATGAGCTTATATATATATATATAATGCCAATTCTAGGGATTGGCTGCTCTTGTAAAACTTTGATAGTGTTTAAAGCATCATCCCTTCTTTTTTTTTTCTTATGTGTCATAGCATCAGCTGGGAAGTGAACCTGCTAACCCAGGACAACTGCTTGTAAAGCAGTCGTTGCTGACCTCTCGACCACCAATGCTTGACTTAGCATCATCCCTTCTTAATGGATAAACTGTCACATATTTTGAAAAGACATCATACATGACAACTAAGAAATGGTAGCACCAATATACTAGTAATGGACCATAAAAGTCAATAGTTAGTAATTCTTTAGGATCATGAGACAAAATTGGTTCCAAGACCCCAGTAAAAATTTTTATTTACAGGTTTTGCTTGGGAACAAGTATGGCATGTTCTGAGAACTGATAAAAATATTGGAGTACATCCCTGACCAATAAAATAATTCTTGGAACACATACTCAACCTTATGCAGTCCAAAATATCCATAAAGACAATGCACATATTCAATCAAATGATTCCTAAGCTTTTTAGGTATGTGGTTCTCCAGTCATCTTCTTTTGCAGCAATTTTGTATTGAATGATACTATCCTCAATACGATAGGCTTCTTCTTGTTATTCTAATTTGGATAGGTCAATTGGTGAAGGATTTAGAGCTCCTTTCTTGTATGCTACCATTGGAGCATAATCTGCATCATTTGCCTGTATTTCTGGTAGTTTCTGTAAATCCTGCTCCACAAAATAATCTATAACCAGTGTAATCATGGTGATACTTAAATTCTCAGAGAAGGCATGATGCTGATGAAGACCAATTGGTGCTGCCTTAAACATTAGCCACAATGTTATTCTCGCCATGGCAATAGACAACTCTATATTGAAACTTCTGTAAAATCAAGCTCCACCAAATCAACCAATCATTTGTCAGATAGCTATTGTTTAGACATTCCAAACATTTATGGTCATAATAGCAATGATGCTTAAGCCCAGAAAAAATTGTTTGAACTTTCCAAAATGCCTATACAATAGCCAGATCTTCCTTTTCAGTAGTCATATAATTATTTTCAGCCTCTTTTGGAGCACAGCTACAAAAATATAATACTTTGTGGCATTTCTGGTCCATCAATTTAGAGTAAGACTATTCTCATCCCATGATGACTACTATCAGTTTGTCCATAAAAAGTTTGAGAAAAATCAGGGTAAGTTAGAACTACTTATTTCAGAAACTTCTTGATGAGCTGAAACTGTTGCTCCTGTTGTGAACCCCAAACCCATTTCTGATAATTTCTTAGCAATTGGACTAAGGTTGATGACTCTACAGCAATGTTTTCAGAGAAATGATGGTAAAAGTTGCAGAGTCCCAAAAAGGATCTCACCTGTTGTCTGTTAAAAGGTGTAGGGAAATGCTTCATTGCAGTTAATTTATCAGGGTGAGATTTAATCCCACCCTTCCTGATTAAGAAGTCTAAAAATTCCACTTCATCAATGGCCATGTAACTTTTCTGCAGATTGATTATTATATTTTTTTGATGACACTCTGTCAAAAATATCTCCAAATGCTCCAAGTGTTCTTTGATATTTTTGGAAGCAATAATCACATCATCCACGTACATTACAATAATATTTTTCACCTTCTCTGAAAACATCTGATCCAGATGCTTTAACAGCCCTGATCCACTGTTGATCAACCCAAAAGGCATCCAGTTAAAGACATATGTATACCCTTTGTACCAAATGCACATATATTAGTGATCAGATGGATGAAGAGGTATTTACCAATAACTAGAATTCAAGTCCAATGTAATAAAAATAGTTTTCCCATAAAACATAACCACAATTTTGGTTATTGTAGGTGGAACATCTCTTTTCAGAAATGTGGTAGTATTTAAATGGAAAGCATCCAAACATCAAACATATTCTAGCAGCCCCATTTTTCTTCTTTACTACTACCAAAGGGTTAATATAGGATGATGCTTGCTTACCAATAACACTCCATTCAATCATCTGTTGTATCTGACTATCCACCTCTGCTTTATATTGAAATTAAATGAAGTAGTATTGACTTTAAAATGGTTTTTCACCATTACATTAATTTGATTAACATACCTTTCAACAGCCCTGTGTTAACACTTGTGTTAACAGATGTTGATGCTCTATCCCTTTAGGATGGACTTTTCCACCCTATTCTTCATTTCAGTGGTGTCTAAGACTGGTTGTATACAGTGTATTTGCAATGACTGATAATTTTTCAACCCCTCCATGGGTTATATGGTTTCGCTGCATCAAAATAAGCATTGGCCATAATCAAGCACACATTTATGCTGATAAAAAAATCTGTTCTTACTATAACATCTTGTATCAACCTGGGCATTATCAAAAAGATCTGGTCCACTTCCATGTCTTCCAGGCAGAGCTGTATCCAAACCTGCTTTGCCTCTATGTTTGCATTTGTTCCATTAGTCAATGTAACTTTCATCCTCTTTATAGAAAGTGTATATATGCATGTCTGTTGCTTTAACTGCAAATAAAAATGACTTAAAAGCAGGGATATCTGAGTCCCTAAATGAATTCAAGCCTATGCCATAACAGATTCAATTTTTATGCTTATAATGGGACAAATCTGGTTAGCTCCAACTAACATTGGTTCATCTTTATTCACCACCATATTGGACTCTGTTCCCACATCTTCATAGGGTATTTCCTTCTCCACAATATCCATACTATAATCAATATCTGTCAATAATGTTATTTTTTCCATAAGGGATTTATTATTAACCAGCATGGCTTGTACTGCCATTGGCATATTGCTTCTTATTATTGAGATTATCTGGCTTCCTGAGAAAGTCAATGCTGTGAATGACTTCAGTATTGCAGCTTGATTACAAAAAAATGCATATAAGTTCTTTCCTTCACCCTGGAATATGCTTGCTGCAAGACTGTCCTATAGATGCATTGTTATCTTCACTCCAAAAACCACATGATGGCACAACTATAATCCCCAAATGTCTGTGGCTTTCTATTTAAAGTATGCCATCAATAATTGGCCTCACCCTGTAAAAGATCACAGGCCAATGTAATTTTTCTTTTTTATTCCATTTGTGAAACTTAAACACTTGTTGAAAGCTTTCAAGATGCACCACCAGACTTTCTCTAATATCAGCCATGAAAACTTTTATCTGGATCAATCTTATAACTGTCAGTTTAATTAACCTATTAACAACTTCTTTTCTGGGCTTCTTCTGTTCACATTTATCTTTCTCCTTGATGTCCAATTTCATTTTTGTGTCTAATCTATTCTTTTCTTTAAGTAAAGTTTATTTTGCTGACCTACTATCCTTATTTCCTGATGAGTTTTCCATTCCATCTTGGCACTCTTTAGCATCTCTGTCTGCCACTCTTCCTATAACCCTATTTATTTACTTCCAAACTCTATCTTACTTTAGAAATATGATCACTAATATTTATTTGTTTAACTTTTATTTTCAGTCTTACAAAACAGTACACCTCTAACTATTTCTTTATTTAATACCACATTTGAAAATAATTTCAAAAGAAAAACTCTATTTTTGTTCAGGAAAAAAAATGCACAAGAAAAATATTATTTAATTGTTTATTTAATTATATTATGATAAAAAATGAATCCCCCCCTAAAAAATGTCCCAACAATATGCCAACTAGCCCAAACTGACTCAAAATATTTAAAACTGTTGCCTCCTACACTCACAATATTTGTCAACTTTTGAAACAAAATCTCACATGGGCTTTAAACTCAAAGCCCCATGATAGGCACTAAAATTAAAATAACTATGTAACAGTCAGTTATTAAATCCTTTTGATCATGAAGGGCACCACCAGGTCATTATGTAATGAAAAATTTATTTACTATGATCAAAAGTAAATGATGATGATGATCAGCACCAGTAAATCCAGAGAAATAATAAGATATCCTAACTATTGTTCAGACAATTGAGAAAATAAAACTAGGACAAACATGATCTGATGTAATTCTAAAATTTATTAAGTTGATAATAATTTTATAATTTATTAAAATCACAAACCAAAGTAAAAAAGTTTAACCTAAATTTCTAGATAAGTATGTATGAGAGAAAAAAAAAACATCCTAGCAGATACACTAATCTTCTCATAGAATATCTTGAAGGGAGAAATAACTTTACTTTAGCTGACGATTCACAAAAAGAAATAAACAAATCACAATTTGTTTGTTTCAAAAGATTTTCTAAAATACAAAAAAATTGTATTGTAAAGAATCAAATAATCAGTGCAGACTCTAATATATTGAAACTAGAGGTGGCATTTGTCTGCATGAAAGATCATGGATAATTACATTTATAATTACCATGGTTGATACATTTACAAGAAGGGCAAGGGGAAGATATTATATCATATGTAATTCTAAAAGGAAAACAAAATCCCTAGATTTTGATAAAACCAGAACTTTTCAATCAAGAAATCATCAGCCACATGATGGTGATTCACTAAGCCACAATACATTAATCAAAAATGTCTCAAAAGGAGATAAGTAAGTAATAAGACAACACTGCCAAGTGTCAATCAAAACTGTAAATTGCACAAAAGCTAATAAAAAAATTCTCAATACAGGCTCTACTACATAATAAAAAAATAATCCAAAAATTACAAAATATAGCATTAAAAAGATATTTCATATACAAATAGCTAAAAAATATGGTAAATGATTATATATAATATAAATTTATACAAATGTTTACTTTAAATTGAATGGATATTTTACTAGAGATTAGAATTAACCATGGAAATAATATAAAAAAGTATCTTAGTGTTGCAAAGTTCAATGAGTACTCAAATGCAGATAGGTAATATTGATTGAAGTCTTCAAATGATCTGTTCTTTAAATGGTGGTGAGTGTGGCAGAATGTGAGGAATCAGTCTTAGTTTTGTCTTTTATGTCATAATTGGAGAAACCAGCTATGGGTTTAGAAAACCATCCTTGAGATTTGACTACACAGGGTGTAGAACTTGGCCATCTGGTAAAGTGAACCATGATTAAATATGAATCTCTGTAAGTTTAATATAAAACAATCACAAATTGCCTGAGGAAATTAACTGCATTGTTACTCCTGGAATAATCTAGGTCAAGAACTAGAATAATCACAAGTCCAAATATGAATCAAAATCAAAATCCCTCTCCTAAACTCAGGTCTATTTATATGCCACTTTTATCTCCTGTGTAATCTTTCTTTTTTTTAATTGTAAGTCTTAGCCCAGGGCAAATCTCTATCTCACACACAATCTGACCAGAACTTAACTTATTAAAAAATACCAATTAATTAAATCTCTGTCTGATCCTTTTAGATAAATTATAAATTAAAATAAATTTATAATTAGCAACAAGAATGCAATGAAATTTTTTATTTAAAAAAAAAAAACTTTCCCAAAAGATGAAAAAAAAAGTTAGTTTTTTTTTTTAAAAATTTTTACAAAATTAACTTAAAACAGATTATAAAACAAAACAAATTACAGAAAAGAAAATCAATAAAGTGTGTTTGTGAATATATCTTTATTATGTAAAAAAGTAAATATTAAATTTTTAAAATAACTGTAAAAGTCGTGATCGGACTTTTGAAGTGGATAGTATCCGGTTTGATATATATGTAAAAAAATAATTTATATGCTAATATTATTGAAAATAACTCAGATCTTATTCATAATGTTCCATATCAGCATGATATGCAATAAAAAATATTAATGCCCAAACTTATTGTTTGCAATAAAAAAAATTTTTTTTTTTTTTAATTACTAGATGTTATACATAATAACACATTTAGACATCAGCACTATGAATAAAATTATGTGTTTTTCAAATATTCAGAATATAATTTTATTATTATATCAGAGACACTAAGTATTCACATTTAAATACACTAGAACTTTCCAAGCAGTATAATAAAATCTTACAAGTGTCAATACCCATAACATTAATTTGTGAAGAAAAAAGAATTTTACATTTGTGAAACTTTATCATGCTGTTTTTAAAGAATATTATATCATATGTATTCATAGTTATTTTCAGTCACATTAAACTTAAATTATTATTTGTTTACATGTAATTAGCCATTACCAAGAGTTATTAAACATACTTATTTAGTGAGTTTACTTTAAGAAATAAACCAATGCTAAAATTACAATTATTATTGTGACAACTTTCTATTTATATATTAGTATGCTTGGCAAAGTGGTTTATTCTTCATCTGTTATATATTTGGCTTAATGCACTTTTAATGCTGTGCATAATGATTATAGTGTTTACCACTGAAAGTGTACTAAACCAAATAGATAACAGATAAAAAAGAATAATACACTTCATCAGGAATACAAACATACATATGCAAAGTTATTACAGATAAACAATGAACTTGAAATAAAGTTATTATTGTGATTACTTAAAATACAATTAATTTTATTCTGCTAGTTGTTGATATTTGAATGTGTTATAAAAAAAACATTTAAGAATAGCATAAGAGGATATTCTTTTGTTGACAAAAAATATATACATGTGAAGCTTTATCATGATGCTCATATGAAAACCAATGACATATGAAATGCCATAATAATATTAAAGAAGTGTATCTGGATTAAAATCAAAGATATTTGAATCGATTTCAAAATTTGGAAAAAGTATTTTATTTTGCCAGATGGTGGAAATTGTTGTTCTCAGCTTGTAAATTGGATACATTAATGTTGTCTGACTTGCAACTAACTCACTATGTAAAACATTTATTCTACACATCTTACAAATTATATGTATGTATGTATATGTTTCACATGTTATTATAGATAAAGATTACTGTAGCAAAATCAAGTTTACATTGTGCTAAGTCATGTGGAAATCTTATATATATACATTCAAATCTGAACCATGTTCAAAATCTACTAATACTTGAAACCGATTTGTAAGTTCTAATTTAAATTCATTAGAATGTTTCTGAAGATTAGAATATCAACCGTAAATACTGTTTTTCTTAATAATTTTTGTCTCTCTTGTTTTGCATTAACATCGTATCTTACATCTTCCTAATCGACGATCACTTCCTGCGTTAAATTTTATTAAGAATATTACAATCTTTTGAAATATGTATTTTCTTGTTAGATCAAAATATAATCCAATTTCTGCTGTACCTTCATTTGATGCTTCCATGTCCATTTCCTTTTAACATTTTTCTCAAAAAAAAGAATTC
>JAQFVV010001591.1:25000-58856 GCA_028023455.1 Epiperipatus broadwayi | reverse complement strand
GTATTAAATAAAATGTATTTTGATTATAGATATCTTTAGTATTTATAATTTATCACTAATAAAACATATTTTCACATAGCTATAATTATTCATAATTTTTTTTCTTTTCTAAGAAAGACATTTTGTTTTGTTTTTTATAAACACACATAAGTATCGAATATTTTATAAAATTGTTACCTTCATTTTATCCAGTTTTTTCCTTCATATCCATGATGCAATTGCCTTCAAAAAGGGGTCATTGTATTACTTTCCATGATGTTCACCCAGGCAAATCTTGGAGAATTATGACTTGGATGAAGAGAGAAAGCTATTACCAATTAGCCTTCCATCGTTATGATTTCCTTATTAAGATTTTCTTTTTCATCATCAACAGTGTGACAAAAATCAGAGTTAAGTAACACTTAAATAAGAATTTTAACTTTTTAACTCTTCACTTTTCTTACTTCTTTAATTGCTCTTAAAATCTTTTTTTTTAAAAATATCTTTAAAATCTTTTAAAAATATGCTCTGAACTTCCAACTCAACTATTTACACTCTGATCTCTGGATTGATTAAGCAGCATTTCCCACTGTATCTGATTTGTTATGCAGCTCTCATTTAAGCCTGAATTCTTTTCTCTTCTTAAGGATCGGACACTACTTTTTGTGGGACAGATAAGTGATATGAGGATTAAGTCATGTTTTCCAATTTGATAACTTTGCCTCAAGCGAATATTATACTTTGTATGACATCATTTCAAAAATTAAAATGTACTATTTTAACAAATGCCACCTTTTATTTATATCATGATTTAAAATTATAAAATCAATAATGAAGGCTTATTTCTTTTTTTTTTCAATTATAGAAAATAATGATTTTCTTTCTTAGATTGATGAATCTTAATAAAAAAAAGATTTGTACCTTTTTTTAATTGCAGATTTAAATGTATTTGTTGTCTTTTTTCTTTTTAATTTGACCAAATTATCTTTCTTTTTTCACTGCTGTCAATTTTCATGATTCCTTTGTTTCTTTAAATTTTTAGTTATCCTTAACCGTTATTAAGTCTTTTCTTTTTTTTTTAACAACAAATCATGCTAGTCTTTTTAAATGGGGGGGGGGATCTTTTGAATATATACATGGAACAGTATATCTGTTTCAATATATTAATTCTAATATTTTCACAGATAAATGATGATTTTATATTATTATTATTTTCAGGAAATACCATGTAGTGAAATAGCTAAATAGTTGATGTTTCAGTACAATAACAATTACCTTCCTCAGAGTGTCTCTTTCTTAAATCATAGAAATGTGTGTGGGATTTAAAATCATTTTTATCTTTTTATTTCTCCTCATATTTAAATTCTATTGGTTGAGAAGTTTTAAAATTTATTTTGTCTTCCAATAGCTTCTTCCAAATGTTGTTAATCTTCTTTAATTCACACCTTTAATTTATACTATTGGACCTTTTAAAAATCTCTATAGCTTCTCTTAGCAATCTCTGGCCATATTATTCAATTTTTGCTAGAATATTTGTTTTATCAAAATTTATATCATGATTAGTCAATTTAACATGAGAATAAATAGCTGATGAATTGGATTTTTCTCTCACTGCCAGAATATGTTCTTTCTTTCTAATATTTATTCTATGATTAGTCTGTCCAATATATGTATGTGAACAGACCCTACATGAAATTTAATATGCACTATGACAATCCAAAGAAATTTTATCTTTAGGAAGTGGAAATATTTCATTAATTTTTTTAAAAGTAATACAAACTGTGTGAATATTATTATTATTTAGAATGTTACCAATTTTATCAGTTACTCCTTTTATATATGGCAAAATTGTCTTCATTTCTGATGTATCAAAATATTTTTTTATATGTATAAGCACTATTAATAATCCTGTAATTAAAACCATTATCAAGGAGCATTTTTTAGTAGCAGAAATGCCCTGGAGAAAATGGCTATCATCAGAAAGTCTCTTTGTTCTATCCAACAATGTCTTCCATTGAAAATAGTTGTGGAGGATAGTGATGAGAAGAAAACTGTAGATACCTCCCAGTGTTTGTTGGTTTTTATATATATCATGGGATTGGTTTTTTTATATCTACCAAGGGATAAAAAACAATCTTCTCTTCTTTCAGTTAAAACATCTAAAAAGTAATTGGTTATCATTTTCTATTTCCATAGTAAATTTGATATTGTTGTGAAAAAAAGTTTAAAAAATTAAAAAAGTCATCAAAAGCATGCTTACCATGAGGCCAAATAACAATGGTATCATCAACATACCTAAGCCATATAGATGGTTTTGTAACTGCTGAAGTCAAAATTTTATTTTCCAAGTCCTCCATAAAAATAGAAGCTAATGCTGGAGAAATTGGTAAACCCATAGCTAGACCTAATGTTTGTTTATACATCTGCCCACCAAAAACAAAAAAATGTATTTGATAAGCATTGGTCAATCAAAACCACAGCAAAATTAGGTAATTGAATATTTTTTAAAACTTGAATAGCTTCATTTACAGGTACACTAATAAAAAGTGAAACAATATCAAAATTTACCAAAATATCATTCTTAGTCAATTTAATATCCCGGATAAGCTCAAGAAAATTATTCGCATCCTTAACATATGATGACATTTTTGTTAAATGTGGTTGTAAAAAAGAAATCAAAAACGAGCTAGGGTCTGTATTGGTGAATCAACTGCACTAACAATCAGTCTCAATGGAATATCTGATTTATGAATTTTTGGTGAACGATATAATTTTGGATAAAAAGATTTTCCCCTGGGAGTAAACTGGATCTTCGTTTCTAAATCTAGATTAGTAGAATAAATTAATGCTTTCGTTTTCTTGTCAAGGTAAATCATAGTGTCTCTATAAATTTTCCTATAAATATTATCATTTAATAAATTATTTATAATATTCAGCCCTATTTAAATTTACTATAGTATTACCCTTATCTGCCAGAAGGATAGTAATAGATTTGTCATTTTTTAATACAAAACTCTTTCATTAATTAATAAATTAGTTTTAAGTGGTTTTGTTTTATTTAAAATATATTTCCCCCACTCACTATATCTGCTTCCCCGCAAGATATTTTTGATAAACTATTTTCCACTCTGCAAATAATATCCTCAAAAGGTAATTTTGTTGGTGTAATCATAAAATTAAAACCTTTATTCAGAATTTTCAGTTCAGTATCTGATAATTTTTTATCTGATAAATTCTTTACAGCATGTACACTTTCTCATTCAGACAAAGACAATGTTGGAATTTCTTGTTTCTTTTTTTTTTTTTTCATGTGTCATAGCATCAGCCGGGAAGCGAACTCGCTAATCCGGGACAACTACTTGTAAAGCAGCCATCGCTGACCTCTGTTAAAATTATTTGTTTGTCTTCAAAATTTAAAATCATTTTCTTTAATCACTCTAAGATCGATGATCTTATCACAAATTGATCATAATGTTGGATGAAAAGTATTACTTAATGAAATGTGGAGTTGTAACAATTTTTTATCTAAAAAATCTAACTTTTTTCTCATATTTCTAATAAAAGTAGTTAAAATATCAAAATACTAGGAGGTATCTACATTTTTCTTCTTATCACTATCCTGCACAACTATTTTCAGTGTTAAAGACATTGTTAGATAGAATGAAAAGACTTTCTGATGATAGCCATTTTCTCCAGGACATTTCTGCTATTAAAAAATGCTTCTTGATAATGGTTTTAATTACAGGATTATTAATAGGGCTTATACATATAAAAAAAAATATTTTGATACATCAGAAATGAAGACAATTTTGCCATATATAAAAGAAATAACTGATAAAATTGGTAACATTCTAAGGAAAAATAATATTCACTTACACTATCTTGAAAAAAATTAATGAAATATTTCCACTTCCTAAAGATAAAATTTCTTTGGAGTGTCATGGTGTATATAAAATTCCATATAGGGTCTGTTCACATACATATATTGGACAGACTAACCATAGAATAAATATTAGAAAGGAAGAACACATTCTGGCAGTAAGAGAAAAATTCAATTCATCAGCTATTTAGTCTTATAAAATTAACTAATCATGATATCAATTTTGATAAAACAAATATTCTAGAAAAATTGAACAATATGACCAGAGATTGCTAGGTGAAGCTATAGAGATTATTAAAAGGTCCAGGAGTATAAATGAAAGGTATGAACTAAAAAAGATTAACAACATTTGAAAGAAGCTATTGGAAGACAAAATAAATTTTAGAACTTCTCAACCAATAGAATTTAAATTTGAGGAGAAAGAAAAAGATAAAAACAATTTTAAATCTCGCATGCATTCTTATGATTTAAAAAAGAGGATGCTCTAAGGAAGATACTTGTTATTGTACTGAAACATCAGCTATTTAGCTATTTTAGTACATGGACCAAAAATAATAATAATATGAAATCATATATGTATATACATATTTATTAGTAAAAATCAGTCGCATGTCACATGACCTATGTAGCTTACATTAGGTATTTTCTCTTGTAACATTTATCATAAAAAAGAAATAAACTTGCTTAGAGCTATTAGCAGACTCTTTATATATTATATACATATATTAAATTGACTTTTTTTACATTTCTTTTATTTTCTCTGACACAAACTACTACTTTATTTTTATTCCTTTTATTTCTATATTACACTCACTGACATCTCTTCCCCTGTTGCCACTTTTCCTTATTGCTTTTTTATTTCCCATTTATTCACCTACTCTTTTGCCCCCTAACTACATATGAGATTTTTTAAATATATTTTTTACAACTTTCCACTCTAATATGTGTTTCAAGTTCCACATCTGGGCTGCCATTGTACTATTTACTGGTAATTTAGGGTTTATACACTATTAATCTTCAGCATATTTGTTAATCAAGTTATATCTGCAGCTTATAATTCATTTGTTGGAATCTATCAAATATTTTTGATAATGTAACTAATTTTTTCTGGTCAAACAACCCCTGTTTATTATAAATAATGGCTTAAACACTATTAAATTTATACATATCCTTTAACCAAGTTATGTCCAAACCTGATAATTTATTTTTTGGGATCTATCAAGTATTCTCAATAACATAACTATTTTTCCTGGTCAAACAACCCAGCTTATTGTAATTAAGTTTAATCCTTGTCAAAGAATAATCAGTTTTTATTTATTTTGTAGGCACCAGGATTTTATATTGGAATCCACTGACTCTCCTCTTCTTATTTATAACAATCTGCTGTGATGTGATGTACTGTAGCTTCTCCTTAAATGGAGTCAAGAATCTCTCATTAATTATGCCCAGAGAAACCTGTTAGCCACTTTATTTTCCATTCTCCAGTCTAAGTTTTTCCATATTCTGCTCCATCCCATTTTTACAACATAATCTTTGTTAACTATATGGCCTTTATATCTAAATCCCCCTTATCATTTCCCAAACCCAGCATAAAAACCAATAATCTCACAATTGTGTTTTGAATTACTGCCCTCTGGAGGATTTTAATTGACAGTAAGGCATTGTCATTTATGATTGATAAAATTGCAACAGACTTACTTAGCTAGTACCATGACACTTAAATTAAATTAAATTAATGACAGAATAATTTAGATTTCTATGATTTCTTTTTTTCTAATTCTAACACACATTCATTAATACTAATATAAAAGAATAAAAAAATTCAGACTCTTCAAATAAACTACCCATACAATAATAATTGCATTGATGAATATTTGAGTTTGTAATATAAAAATGTTTTATTAAACTCAGCTATTTCTGTCCTCGGGATTTATCTTCATTCAGTCTTCAATATGATGTATTATGCATTTCAACAGTTCAGATAATTTACTTAATATGTTCATACATAATACAAAATAAAGTTTTTTACTAGTATAGTTCAAATGACTATTTCGACCACTGAACAAATTACCATGCATGATTTTGTTTTTATTGTGATCCATCACATGACCTTCTTACAATATCTTGGTAAGCAGTCTGGGGCTCTTATCTTTAAGTAGTTGATGGGATTGCATCACAGCATTGTTGAGACTCCAGGAAGGGAAAAAATGCCAGTGAACATACTATTCTCTGCTCACACATTTTTCAGTCTTAGTCAGTTAGTAAGAATATAATAATACATCTTGTCATGGTGCCACAGAATAAAAGTGATTTATTTCAATTTTCTAATTGGTGCCACCACAGAACATGAGAGAAGTGAAGATCCTTTGCTCAACCATGTCCCTTCTTTTATATCTCTTCTAATTCAAATCTACTGCACATATCCCATTTACATCTTTCTTTATTACTGATGTAACTTTTCCCCACCTTTTAGTGGCCATTTTTAATTAGTGGTAAAAGAATGCTTTATTTTTAATTGAAGTACTTATAATTGTTTGAGTGTAGAATTTACATTATTATCTCAGTAAAATTTAGAAGTATGTATTTATTATTTCCCTTTTTCTAAAGGCAGTTACAGAAAATACCATTTCCATTGTATATAAAATAAATCATACAAACAAATTTATAAAAATAACTGTCAGCAGTATGAGATTGTGTGGATAGTTGAGGTTTGTGTCAAAGTCTGAGTTCAAACCCCTTATATATTACATATTGGAGTGCAAGTATAAAAAAACCTATACTGTAGAAAAATTCATATATAAAAATAACTATTTTAACTTTCTCGGAAATTTAATCATTTAAATTTAAAATGCCAATGCCGATTGTAGCATAAATAAGGTACAACATATATGATTGCACTCATAACACTAACAGGAAAAAGACATCCTGAAATTTAAATGCCAATCATCTGAAATTGTGCAATGATCAATAATAAGAATAGTTCTTATTATCGATTGTTATTAGTTAATTATAAAGAAGTAGTTTTGAATCTCTATTTCACCAGATAGGTTTTACAAGTTTATGCTGATTTATCGTTTGATGGTTGCAATAAAAAGAAATAAAACCTTATAGAATTTAAATTTAGACTAATTTTCATATATTTATTACTTTTAAACTGATTTAAATATATAATTTGATATAATTTAATATAGTGAGAACCATTTTTATTACTAATTCAAAACAAAAATTAATAAAATTAATATGATATTTCAGGTCAAAAGAAAATTATTAAATTAAACAAGGTTCCTTTTGAAAACATGATTAATTAATAAAAACATATTTTGCTCATAGACTGTCTATACACATATATATGATAACGAAAATAAAATTTATTCTTAGATTTGTGAAAATGCATGCCTACATCGCTTTGAAATGTTTATCCAAAAAATAGAGCGCTTAGAAAATTTCTTTGGTAAAAAAATGAATAATAATTATGCTAATTAGCACAACTAATAAAAAGAAAAACTGAGAATGTCATAGGGAGAAGGAAGCATCAGAATGAAAACATAGTGGATGAATGGAAATGAAACTGTTAAGCTGAAAATAATTATTTTTTCATTAAGGAGAAATGGCAATGTTAAGCTAAAGTAATATTTATAATTTAAATACTTTAAAATGACATTGTGAGTTGTGTAAAAAAGAATCGACTAAAGTGAATGAAAACTCAGTTATAATTATGATAATGAAAAATAACTACAGGTTAAAAGTACTCACGTACAGATTTTAAAAGTTAAGATTTAATACATCTCTGAATTAATGAACACTAATACACATTCACTGAGTGTCAGAATAAAGTATCCCCACACACCAAAGTTAAGAGATCATTATTGTTATATTATTATTTTTTATTTATTTTATCATTTTATTAATAAACTTTAGCATTTGAGATATATAAAAATTGTTTACGTGATTACTTTTTGGCATCGACATGGATGGGATTATAGAACCGCCTGTGAAAACATCAGTTGATGCAGTCAGCAGCTTATAATGAACTGGTGCAAATAATAAAAGGATTGGTGTGGTCTAAAATTGTACCAGTTTTCCAGAGATAGTAAAAATAGAATGATGCATGTCAGTCTGTGAATGAATAAAAGTTGAACATGAAATTTAGAGTTTGATTTAAACAATTCAAAACAATTGAGAGACTCAAAGATCTCAGAGGATATACCATATAAAGGATCAGTGGGAAATCTCAGTATATATTTTCAACAAGTAGTGACAAAAAGAATGGCTTGTTTACATTTCAGTATGGGAAATCAATTACCTCATGAACATTACCAAGATTATAACTTAGCATTGAGAATATTAGCTAGATGATGTGAATTTATGGCTGACCAATATAATATATTGTTAGATCAATTGCTTAATGGTATGACAGACAACAACTTTAGAAAATATTTGTTAAGTGGAGCAATATATGAAATGGTGTATTGAAAAATGCATAGCACATAAAATAGCAATGGAAAATGCATTGGAATATCAATTGGTGACAAATAAAGTAAAGAATTTGACAAGTGTAAATAAATATCAAACAGCTAAGACATCACAAAACTTTCAAACAATGACTTGACATATTATTGTTGTGAAATTAAAGACACATAAAGAAGTTGTGCAAGTTTAAAGTGGAGAAATGTTACATTTGTGATATAAAAACACATCTAGCTTGTATTTATATATTGGACTATTTCCATTATCTAATATGAGTATTGAATGTCTTTAGAAAAAGTAACTTTATTTAAATATTTCAAATACATTCAACTGTTAGTAATAGCTCATAGGTTAATATATGCACAACTTTTCAAGAGGTACTATTTCCCCCTCTTCTTCAGGTGTTGCTGGTCTGATCAGTGACAGTACTATCTTGGGAATTGAACCTCGATTCTTAGATTGTTGAGTATTGAATTTTAAGGTGACCAGTGACAGCTTGGCATGGGAATTGAACATTACCTTGAAATTCAATATTTCAAAAATCTAAGGATCCAGGTTTGATTCCCATGCTAATACTGTCATTAGACAGGCCAGCAACATCTGAAGAAGAGGGAGAATAATACTTCACAAAAAGTTGTGCATTACTAACCTATGTGTTATTACTAACAGTTGAATGTATTTGGAATATTTAAATAAAGTTACATTTTTCTAAAGACATTCAATACTCATATTAGATTATGTAAATAGTCCAACATCTAGCTTGTGTCTGTAGAAAGAAGAAAATATTATAAAAGCTAAGCAACATTTGAATTTTAAATCAGAAAGAGATGGACCTTGTAAAAACATAAAGATAAAAATGATAAAGGATTCAGGTAATAGCTAAATTATATTGGATTTGATCATTTGTAATAATAAGATTAATATGGAAGTTGAGAGTGGCACAATACTATCTAGTCTATCCCTTAGAAAATGGAATAAAACCATGGTCAAATGCAAAAATAAAGGGAATCTGGAAGAACCAGATGTATTGTGTCCATGGACATAAATGGCAATATAATTCATATATGAGGAAAAGTATTAGTTCCAGTGAAAATCAAGAGTAGACTCAAAGTATTTCTCTATTCATTGTAAAATGAAATATAAGCTCATTGTTAGGTCATAACTGATTCATACCATTTGAAATATATATAGAAAAAAGAAAGAGGATTTATGAGAGCATTGTAAATCCGAAGGAAGATCTGAACCTGTAAGTATATAAAAAATACAGGGAAAATAAAATAGATGGTAAAAAGCCTGTGGCAAGTATCAATATTCAGTTGATTTACTAATGAAAAGCTATAAATTGTAGACAGAGGGTACACTTTTCTGGAACTATGAAAGGTTATCTGTTTTTAATAATAGTGGATTCATATTCCCATTTTGCCAATGTTAAGTTAATAATATCTACAAATACTAATTGCCTCATTAAAGTTCTCCTTGAAGTTTTCACTACTCATGCTATATCAAGATACTTGTATCTTATAATGGAACAGGATTTACGGCTGCTGATTTTGAAAATTATTTAGCAGCAAAAAAGATATATCACATCTTAATCCCACCTTATCATCCAGGGTCCTATGGAATCACTGAAAAGGTAATGCAATGTCAAATATTTGCTTTGAAGAAAATCACAGTTATGAATATGAAGGATGCATTAATAGATATTATGTTTTATTAACATTTATTTTAGGTGTATCTAGCAATAAAACACCCACTGACATTTGCCTATACTAATACTGATTCAGCAAGAAATAGAAAAAATATATTTTAGATGAAGAAAATGCTAATGTAAACTTTAGGAGATTTCAGGTTGGTGAAATCATGTGAACTAAGGACATGTTAAAAAAAAATAATTTCCAGATATTATTGTTAAGATTTTGTCAAATGTAATTAGAATTATTAAACTGAAAAATGGATTACTTATGCAGAGACATTTAAATAACCTACATGAGCATTTCTGTGATATGTCAAAAATATGATGGATCTTAAACATATACTAACCAATTCTAAATCAGAAACTATGACAGGTAAAGAGTAATATGATGATACTTCATTTGTACAAAATTATGAACCAGCCATTGATAGAGATGTTGAAGCTGGTGGCAGATGTAATGAAGATTTTCCAGATCTAAATGATGAAAATTTATCATTAAGATTAGAAATTTTAAAAAAAACATATCTAAATGAAAGATTTCTGTCTGCTCTCAGAAAACTGGAAAGGTTTAGAGACTATTTTCTAGAGTGAAGGGGACATGTGGACTGTCTGTACACACATATATAATAAAAATAAAGTTTATTCTTAGATTTGTGAAAATTCATGTAAACAAAGCGTTGGAAGGTTTACCTGAAAATTAGAGCACTCTAGAAAATTTGTTTGTTAAAAGAAAATGAATAATAATTATACTAATTAGTGCCATTAATAAAAATATAAACGGAGACTCACAGAGAAACAAAAAATTATTAGAATGGTGAGATAGCAGATAAATTGAAAGAAACTATGAAGTTGATAATAATAACATCCTTTGCAAAAAGGACAAATGTCAGTGTTAAGTTCAAAAAGTATTTATAATTTAAAGATTTTAAATGAAGTTCCTCAGTTACAGAAAATGACAGACGAAAGTGAATGAGAACTCAGTTGTGATTTTGTTGATGGAAAAACAACTATGAATTAAGGATACTCAAATATAGATATTGAAGCTAAAAGTTAATCCAACTCTGAATTAATGAAGAATAATATGCCTACCCTGACTATGAGAATAAAGTATTCCCCACACCAAAGTTGTTCTAATGTTTATACAAATTTAAAGGATAATTACTGTTATTATATTACTATTTTATTATTTATTTTATCATTTTATTAATATTCTTCAGTATAGCCAAAGTTGCTGAGATATATAAAAGTTGTTTGTGCTATTATTTTTGTCACTGAAACAGCTAAGATAATAAATTCTCCCATAAACACAGCAATCTGTGAAAACTTTCATTCCGTATATACATTGTACCATACATATGTGTATTTATATATATATATTATAATGGTCGACAAACCTCCCTAACCTAATGTGCCATTCCAGGGTGCCACAAGGCCATTTGAACCTGGAAAATTTATACAGTAGGCAGATACACGCAGAAGAGGTTACCTTTTTATCGAATCGAAAGCACCAGTCGCTAGCTCAGGGAGAAGTTGAGCTTAAAATATTATACTGTATATTCAAATTTCTAATGCTTACTTTTAAATATTAATAAAATATATAAAATAAGTTACTGCCAAAATTAATTCAACAAAATATTTTATTATAACGCACACATGCATTAAAAAGATTCTGAAAATTAAATCAACTAAATATATTTGATTTGGATTATATGCACAGATGGAAACATTTAATAAATTTAAATACAATTTTAATATTTTATTAAGTGTGAACATGCTACATAGATTATGCAATAACCAACCCAATTCTTTTTGATCTTAGGCCAAAAATCTCGCATTTAAATCAATGCTAGCTTACTGATATACCGATGTGACCAATACAAAATGAGATTATTAGCATAACACAATCATGCTAACAGGAATTTTACATCTGTAGCATGATATCATTAGAAAAATAACGAATCATGGTGAGAAGGAATGAGCATTTACCCCATGATACAAGAACGAAATTATACGAGAAGCTCTCCTAAATGGTGATAGCGGTCTTTGCTGGCTTACTTTCCCAGTCAGAGTGTAAGAAAATCAATGGCATAGGAAATACATCTATGACCATTGACAGTGTGATGACTACCCTTTTGGGTTATACATTCAGATGAGTATTATGTCCTGTATGCTAATGCAGTACAAGTGAACGAGTATCCAATGCAGCTATTCAAGTTACATTGACATAAAACATCCATACATCTATCACACTGATCCAACTACGAAACAATTAGCCCAAAATTAACACACTTTAAACTAACAATCTTACAAATCTATGCAGCCATTCATGTTCACTTTAAATAATTAATTTAAAATAAATTACGAAAATGGAAATGATATTAAGCATATTTAAAAAAAAGAAAATATATAAATAATTTAAAATTTAGTCAGATAAGATATTTCTTTTAAAAGTTCAAGTGACATTTAAAATACTGGAAAAAGTTTGCATTATATGATTAATGTTCATACTTCATTTAAAAGAAAAGTTTATACTTTCCAATGCTATAGGTAAAGTCCATCTTTGTAATGCTTGATGCATGGTAGAATTTAAAGTTCTTTTCATTTCCTATTCTTCTAGATGGAGAGAAGTCCATTGCTGGCTATTTTCCAAGAACCATCCTATTCTGAAGATTGCTTCAGCTGCTGCAAATACGGGAAATGTAAATTATTGCTGACTCCTACATTTTGGAGATCTGCAATACCCTTATAAATATACTTAATAATACACAATCAGCAAGAGCAATTCAAAAATCTCTTCTCCCTTCAAAGTTTTTTTTATCTCCATGAACTCCTATCAGTAGTATTTTTTAATTTATCTCTTATCTAACTATATGCCCAAGGGCCTGTTTGCAATTATATCAAAATAGAAAATCATTTCCATTCTAAGAATAAAAATAACTAATTAACAGCATTTTTTAAAAATTCTTTTATATTAAAAAGAATCTTATTTTTAGATTTTAACTTTAAATTATATAATTACTTTGCCATCTGTGCATTATATATATTAATTCAAATCAAATTATTAAATTACCATTTTTTTATATACATATATTTCTACTTGAAGGTGATTTTATATTTTTTTACTTCTATTTGAAAGAAATGTAATGGCATATACTTACTCCGTTACATATCACCGAACTTCATCAAAAACAAAATAATTAAAAAAAAAAAGAACTTACTTGGCGTTAGTAGAAAACATTATTCTTAAAGATTTTTTTTTTTTTTTAGTAATTACTCACACACACAAAAAACTATTCTCCCCAACTTTTTACATCAGCTGAGCATCTTCCATTAGACAGTTTCCAACTTACTTTATTATTATTATTATTATTATTATTATTATTATTATTATTATTATTATTATTATTATTATTATTATTATTATTATTATTATTATTATTATTATTATTATTATTATTATTATTATTATTATTATTATTAATAATAATAATAATAATAATAATAATAATAATAATAATAATAATCAGACTTACCTAAAATTATTTTTTTAATATTATATTTCATAAGTTTTCTTTCTTACATGTATGCATGCATATGTGCAGCATATACATTCTGGCATTACTTTTGCATCTACATTATAAACTATAGCTTTAAAATATAAATAAAAATTTAATTTAAAAATAGTCTTTTTTGTTACTGGCATAACCTATTTTTAAAATTCTCAGGGTACTCCTGGTTAAAGTGTATTGGTCCATTTGGGTGGCCAATTATAACAGTTGACAAACCTCCCTAACCTAATCTACCAATACAGGGTGCCACCAGGAATTTGAACCTGGAAAATTTATACAGTAGGCAGATACATGCAGGAGAGGTTATCTTTTTATCGAACTGAAAGGTTATCTTTTTATCGAACTGAAAGCACCAGTTGCTAGCTCAGAGAGAAGTTGAGCTTAAAATATCATACTGTATATTCAAATTTCTAATGCTTAATTTTAAATATTAATTAAATATATAAAATAAGTTACTGCCAAAATTAACTCAACAAAACATTTTATTATAATGCACACATGCATTAAAAAGATTCTGAAAATTAAATCAACTAAATATATTTGATTTGGATTATATGCACAGATGGAAGTGTTTAATAGATTTAAATACAATTTTAATATTTTATTAAGTGTGAACATGCTACATAAATTATGCAATAACCAACCCAATCCCTTTTGATCTTAGGCCAAAAATTTCACATTTAAACCAATGCTAGCTTACTGATATACCGATGTGACCAATGCAAAATGAAATTATTAATATAACACAACCACGCTAACATAAATTTTACTTCTGTAGTCTGATATCATTAGCAAAATAATGAATCATGGTGAAAAGGATTGAGCATTTTCTTCATGATACAAGAACGAAATTATACGAGAAGCTCTGTAAATGGTGATAGAGGTCTTTGCTGACTTATTGTCCCAGTCAGAGCATAAGAAAATCAATGGCAAAGAAAATATGTCTATAACCATTGACAATGTTAAGACTACTCTTTTGGGTCATACATTCAGGTGGGTATTATGCCCTGTATGCAAACCCGGTACAAGGGAATGAGTATCCAATGCACCTATACAAGTTACATTGACATAAAACACCCGTACATCTATCCACTAGCACTGATCCAACTACAAAACAATTAGCCCAAAATTAACACACTTTAAACTAACAATCTTACAAATCTATGCAGCCACTCATGCTCAGTTTAAATAATTAATTTAAAAGAAATTACGAGAATGGAAATGATATTAAGCATATTTTTTAAAAAAAGAAAATATATAAATAATTTAAAATTTAGTCAGATAAGAGATTTCTTTTAAAAGTTAAGTGACACTTAAAATACTGGAAAAAGTTTGTATCATATGATTAATGTTCATACTTTATTTAAAAGAAAAGTTTATACTTTCCAATGCTATAGGTAAAGTTCGTCTTTGTAATCCTTAATGCATGGTAGAATTCAAAGTTCTTTCCATTTCCTAGTCTTCTAGATGTAGAGAAGTCTATTGCTGGCTATTTTCCAGGAACAATCCTATTCTTGAGACTGCTTCAGCTGTTGCAAATATGGGAAACATAAATTATTGCTGACTCCTACATTTTGGAGATCTGCAATACCCTTATAAATATATTTAATAATACACAATCAACAAAAGCAATCCAAAAATCTCTTCTCCCTTCAAAGTTTTTTTTTATTTCCATGAACTCCTATCAGTAGTATTTTTTTAATTTATCTCTTATCTGACTATATGCCCAAGGGCCTGTTTGCAATTATGACAAAATGGAAAATCATTTCCATTTTAAGAATAAAAATAACTAATTAACAGCATTTTTTAAAAAATTCTTTTATATTAAAAAGAATCTTGTTTTTAGATTTTAACTTTAAATTATATAATTAGTTTGCCATCTGTGCATTATATATATTAATTCAAAGCAAATTATTAAATTCCCCCTTTTTTATATACACATATTTCTACTCGAGGGTGATTTTATATTTTTTTTACTTCTATTTGAAAGAAATGTAACGGCATATACTTATTCCATTACAATATATATATATATATATATATATATATGAAGTGATGTTGATGTATTATATTGTTCAAATATTGTAGCTCTGAGGAAGACTGCTGTACAGTTGAAACTGTAAGAAAAATAAACAAGTTTTTTAAAAAAATTTGTTTGCTTTGAAGTGTATATGAAAGAAGTATTATAAGAAATATATACTGTACCATTAACTTGATGCAATGTGTATTTAATATTCTACAAAGGAAGAGGGGATTGAAACAGACAAAACTCTCCATATAGTAGTGCCACTCAGTGCAAGGAACTACTATATGGAGAGTTTTCCCTGTTTTAATAATATTTATGAGCAAGCATAAGAAATGGTGATCATGCAATGTTTAGGAGGAGATTGCTGGAAGAAAATATATATGTTTATAAAAATAAAAAAATAAATAGTATTTTATTAATAATCAAGAAAGTTATATGCTTAACCACCCAGATTAAAACAAATGTGCATGAAGATTTAAAAGTAATAAAAGAAAAAAATTAATCAACATAATTACCTTTAATTAGAAAAGGAGAGAAGATGTTATATCTGTTCTCTCTCCAATTAAGTATGGCAGATCGGAATGTCGATTAGTAACAAATGTAATTAAAAACTTAAAATTAAATGAAAATTGAAAAAAAAAACTTATAAATGAATTGTATTAAACAGTTTTTTTTGTAATGCATTCATTTTGTTTGGATGCCAAGTATATAATTTTTGCAGCCAGAAATGAATGCTACCAATTTAAGAAAAATTATGTATTTCACTTAAATAAATTATAACAAATTAAGCTCAGTGAGGAATTAAATCCTGAATAAAAAGAAAAAAAAGGTGTGACAAGATAGATGCATGAGAGATAAGTTATAGGTTATAAAAGGTGATCTTAAAAACTTTTGAAATAAAAAAGAATATTGTTATAACTTTTCTTGTGGTTAGTACTTGTATTCTTCATCAAATGACAAATTGCATAGAAAAAAACAGAAAATGGTATAGAATAATTTACTGAATAGTTGCCTTTATCTTTGGAAAAGCCACCAAACAAATGTGTTGGTTTGCTCCAGATATGATCACCAATGTCTTCTTCCTGTTCTTCTGTTAATATGATGCCTTAATTCGATCCACCTTGCCTATCATACCTAGAACCCTTGCAAGCTGAGTAAGAATACTTCAACCTAAAATCAGGTCTCAAAGTAGTGTGTATCTAATACATGTAAATATATTAACAGAAATATCTCCATCCTCTCAGGAATGATATTTTTAAACTTTCAATATACGTTGCTTATTCGGGAATGGTTTTTTTGCTTTTTGATATTGATTGAGGATAATTGACCTTAAGAAGGGAAAAGGGAGTTGATATTTGTAGGGATTTAAAGTATAAGATTGAGATCTACTTTATTTTTACCTTATACAGTGTAGAATTAATAAACCTTATTTGAAATTAATGCATACATTCGGATTTATAGTTTTTTAATATTATTTTAAGTATTAAAATTATTAATTACATAGAATTATCTATTTATTGCATATACAATATTTTTAGATACTTTATCCAATACTTTCATTTGTATTACACTAAAAGTTGCGACTATCCTGAAGTCATGAGCAATCAGAGCCGTAGTATTCAAATATATAATGATACAATTATTACACTTATCCACAAATTATTATACATTTCTAATCTTATATATTTGAATATTGTAGGTCTACAATGATTCTGATTTAGTCAAAACGATCAGAGTAATACAAATAAAAGTTCTGATAAAGTGCCTAAAAAAGGTGTAAATGGTAAGATATGTTATAATAGAAATCAATACATAGAGAAACAGCGTGAAAATGATATTACGAATAGTTTAGGGGTAATAAATAAGTAATTATAAATATGGTGAATATTTGTATATATAAACTGATTGTTTATTAGTGGCATGTATGGTGGCTAGCAAAATAAATTATGATCAGTGACCAGGAAGATTGGAAAAGATGTTAGTCTCAGCGATATAAGTTGATCCCAGGCTTTCGCCTGGTGATGCCATCTAGTGATCATAAATGAACAAATGGCTGCAACTTCTCTCCACATAATAAAATCATGCAATTGTATATTTTAAAATAGCACTCCAATGTAAAGGCTGTTGAATGTAAAACATCCTAAGAGAAAGAGGAGAAAAATTTAGGAAGAGTTTAAAGATTGGGATTGGTAGGATCCAAGGGGAATTTGGGGATAGTTTAAATAGATTGATAGTAATAGGAACATAAATACACTCAATAGTTTAGAAGAAAAAGTTAGATATATCATTTAGAAAAGACTGGAGTTAATAAAATGGGATTATCTACAAAAGTGATTTCAAGAGTTAAGAGAGAAATAGGTGAGAGAGAAATTAAGAAAATAAATGCAATGAGGGTAATGAATAAAGAAGACATCAGAAGGGGATGTCACTGAGATAAGGGAGAGGGAGAAAAAGCAGTGAGCAAGCAGGTATGATTTCAGAGAGAGAAAATGATATCAAAACCTAGTTCATATTTAAAAAAAGATCAAAAAGGTAGATTTAAGAAAACAAACCCTGGAAAATTTAGAAAGAAAATTGAGAATTTGTAAATCAGTGAGAATTTGGATATAACAGAGACAAGTAACATAGAAGTAGAGCCAAAGCTAACAGTGGGAAGAACATAAAGAAAGTGTAGTGAAGGCAGCTGTAGCAAGACTCATCAATTCAGACATTTATAGGAGCTGCGTTAGATGAAAATTCTTTTGAACATCTAGATAGTTAGATATTTTTTTTTTTTGTAAGTTAGGAGAGAAAAAATCATTACCCTGCTACCTACCTATTCTGTGTTGCACACAAATGATGGAGGGCAGAGATTACAGCCCAATAACAGCTCAAGAGTATGACAATGGTGCTAAAGAGCATTTGAGAGTGTAAGGAAAAACAAGAAATCCATAAGTATCCACATTTCAAAAGTAAAATATTCTCAACTGAATGGTGAAAGATACAAAGCAGTTCTTCCGAGAGATAGGCCACAAAATTAAGAGTGCTTGAGGCATACCCAATAAACCAATATCTGATCATGAGAATGATAAGAAATCACTTGCCTAGAATAGTTGCCATGAGTATTACTGAACCAAGGCTGTCCCTTAAATAGGCAATATAAAGTTTAGTTGATATTGATACCACAGTTTGTTTAAGGATAAAAAGGAGCTAGACTAGTGATTGAAAAAATGGGCAACTGAACCCATAGGTCAATCAGGAATTCTGAACCTCAGAAAAGGGAAAGAGTAGAAAAAAGAATAGAGTAAGGAGTGGAGTTAAATTTTCTTTTTGAAATACCATAAGGGGATAATGAGGTGGAGATGGCTAATATAACATATAATTATTAATAAAACCTATGAAAATAATGTACCATTTGTATATATGGTACAATAGTATTGCATTTGAAAAAAAATCTCAAATATTTTTTTCTTGTTATTTCTTTTTCCAAAAGTTGATATAATTTTTTTCTTTTATATACAATGCAGATATTTTTTTTAAAAGAATAAAACACTCTCATTAAGCTAACACAGATAAAATCCAAAAGCAAAGTAATTTTTAACGATATAGGGAAAATAATAATGCTAGTTGTCTTTAATTAAAGATGCTCACTGAGGGAGTTATCAGTAGATGGACTTTGGGTAAGTCAAAAATTTTAAAAGGAATGTTGAAAAGTAGATCCGATACAAAAAGAAGATAAGGCTGAGAAGAGAATAGGTGTGGTAGACAAAAACCTGGGAGAATATATAATGAGAGGAGATTGTTGGATAAAAGCTGTTTTTTCTTTCTTTCTTTTTTATCATGGGAGAGCCATGATTCATCAAGATTTTTTTGTGTGTTGAACTGTCATGTGACCTGCTGATATGTCATTTCCATATTAAGTTCAATCCAATGCCCTATTTAACCTTCACCTTTCCTAAGCCAGAAGCTGAATAACTGTGACAGAATGGAACCCATATTCTGAACCACAGATTTCTTAGGACACCAAAAACATGCATGACACCATATTAAGCAATATCACCACTACAAAGAAACTTACTGGCAAGACCAACCATTATACTACATGAGAACATTTAACATAACCTCAGAGTAAATTCATTGTTAAAAAAAATAAAGACACTAAATCAAAAATGAAAGTTTGAGAAGTGAAATAGACTTGTGATAAAGTGACTGATTAAGTTAAATTAATAGTTCACCTAAAATATTAATTACTTGCATAATGTATATTCTATATGTTTAATATGTGTGTGCATTTCTTTTAATACTTATTTATTTATTAACTTTATATGTAGATTTAGTAAATCACTTTTTAAAAATGCTTCCGTTGAAGGTTATAGCCTTTCACATTATTATTAGATCATCTGCTAGCGCTTAATAAATTTAATATGTTTAAATCACTTTTTATGATATAATCTATATATTGTATACCTATTGGTTTTTTTTATTTATTATTTAGTCATATCAAGTAACTAATTTGAGAGTATCTATTTTTCAATGTCAATATTATTTTATGAGTTATAAACCCGGGAAATTACTAAAAAACAAAGAAAAAAGAGGAGAAACTAAAATTAATTGAACAGTTACATGCTATAAATCGCCCTGGGTCAATGGGTTATATATATAACCCTGGCACTGACTAAATAAATAAAAGACTGACGTGGTAAACAATTAGATAATAAAACAAAACCAAACTGCTAATGAATTAGATGAATTAATCTGGAAATGTAGTTACATTCTGTAAAACTTTGTAATACCTAGAATGAATAAATACAGACATAACTTGATTAATAAATATATTAGAAATTTATAATGTATAAAGTGTAAATTGCTCAAAAACAGTACAATAATTTATAAATAAATTGACAGAAGTAGATTGATGATGCTAATTAAAGGTTGATCAAAATCTACTTGAAAAAATTGTAATTATACTTTGATATGTTAATGATATCCTTCATTATAAAACATGTTAAAGAAAAGAGTTTAATTTAATATTTGTAAATCGAACGAGTTTCTAATTACATATAAAATCAGTTATCAATAATGTTATAAACCAGATATAAAAATTAGATCCTAAGTCAAAGTAATAAAAGAAAAATATTTGCTTGCTTCCTGTCCATTATTATTGAACTAAATTTAGAAATAAAGGTTTTTAAAGGTCTAATAAGAAAAGGTTAGTGGAAGAGAATATAAGCTGCAAAATGTATAAGAGGGAGTTTTGTTTTCAATAGAGACATTCTTTATATTATAAAAGAAACTATGTTATGACGTCTGCCTAGTACAACTGTGATTTTTCCTAGGAACACTTGTTCATGGCTGACCCTACAACTGAACAACCATAAAACTGTATACTATGCCCAAGGGATGTGTGTTACACTTCCTGTGTGGACATTTGAAAAGTGGTGTATCACGTTAAACAACAACTTTTAGTCAAAAATAGAATCCCTTTTCCAGTTGAATAAATAGTAGTCCTGACAACTCTGTACATGAGATCATGTCAGTGAACTCTTATTTAGTGCTATAGACTTCCACAGATGGACAATGCATCATTTATATACTGGGATTATTAAATTAATTTTGTTTAAATTAGTTCAGTGAAAATAGAACTTGTTAAATAGAGAGAAAAAGGGAGCATATCATGTGACATATTTACTATGTAATTCTTTATGTCAATATTGTTTTTTTAAATTAATTTATTGATTGTTCATAAAGGTGAAGATAGATTTGATATATCCCTGAGAGCCAAATAAGTTATTAGTTATTTTATATATATGCCAAGAATAAGTGTCTTTTATGAATAAGGCTTATTCTATCTAATCTGAAGTTTGAGAAAGATTTGATATTATTGCATCATACAATCTTGTTAAGTGTGCCCAAGCTGCCTTCTGATAAAAATAGGGATATCATATTTATCAAATTTGAGTGACATTAATCTCCATGTATAGGTTAATAAATTTGCTCACTTGTTCTTTCTGATATTGTCATACCTTGATTGGTGTTTCCTGTATCCTTTAATAGTGCTGATCCAAAGTTAATTGTACATTTCACATATACCTCTCAGGAATGTTATTATTCACTTTTATATATTGTTTATTTAGAAATTGGTTTTTACTTTAGGTAATGGATCTTCAAAGGGGGAAAGGGAATTGATATAATAGAGATTTTAAACTATAGATTGAATCATTATTCTTAACCTTATTCAGTGTGGATTTATTATTTGAAATTAATTCATATGTTCTGATTTGTAGTTTTTTATTATTTTTTCTATTAAAATTATTAATTACATAGCATTATCCATCTACTGCATGTTCAATATTTTAGTGGGTGTAATAAGCAATCATAAATATGATGGGTGTTTATGCATATAACCTAATTGTTTATTGTGGCATATATGATTGCTAACAAAGTAAATTTTCGCTCAGAAAACTAAAGGTAAAAAAAAAATTAGTCTAGTATAGTTTGGTGATGTGATGTGATGCACTGTGACTTCTCCTTAAACAGTCAGGAATCTCTCAGAAACTATGCCCAGATAAACCTGTTAGCCACTTTATCTTCCCTTTCCATTTATGACCCTAAGTTTTGCCATAATTTTCTTCATCCCATTTTCACAACATAATCTTTGTCAACTCTATGGCCTTTATATCTAAATCCCCCTTATCTTTTCCCAAATCCAGCATAAAAACCAATAACTCACTTTCTGTATAATTGCTTTGTCCCAGACTTCAGTCTGGTGGCATGTATGTGTGCATCAACTTGTACCACCACAGTATATATATATATATATATATATATATATATATATATATATATATATATATATATATATATATATATTGAAATTGGTACATGATGATTTTTCCTAAAAAATTATTAAATAATAAATAAGTTATAAAAATCTAAAAGGTTTCTTTAAGTAAACAAAATCAGTTTGCTGTCAAAAGTAAAATTAAAAGTTTAAGAGTTTATTACAGTTTGTTTTCAAAAAAGATATGAATCAAATAGTTTTCCATCATTAGTTTTTGAAATAAAAAGCTACAATTAATTAATCAGAAGGGGAGAGGGGTGCTTCGTTAGAAAAGTTAAACTAAAGGTTTTATAAAACGGAAGTAAAGAGTTTTCTTATTAGTATTCGTAAAATATAAATAATTTAAAGTTTAAAAAATACAAATCTCTTTCCATTCAAATTAAAGAAAAAATAATCTTAAAACTAGTAATATATGTACATATATATGTGCGATTGTCAATAATAGAATAAATGTATGCGTAATAAATGTTATTATAAATAAATGAAAGTTAAAGAAGATTATCATTAAAAAACATGGCAATGGCTATTAATTAAAAATATAAAACAACACTTCTGCATGACTATTACTAATTAAACAATTTTCCAAAACACGTTGTTAAAGGATTATCAATGAAATTTCAACAACAGATATTGCCGGAGGATATCAAAAAGGAAAACACTTTGCAGGTATAAATAGTAAAATTTTATCAGACAAGTGGTTCAGTTCAGAAATTAATTGAGTCAGTTAAGTCAAGAGAGGACAATCAGTTGAGTTAATTGTATCCAGAAACAAAATGCAGTGCTGAGTAGCTTTTGGGAACACATGTTTTCTCCACAGTCTGATGTCCGATGAAAACAGCAAGATCTGCCCGTGAAATAATGTCAGCATAACAACTTGGAAATCTCTGTCAATATCTAATTGTCTCCAATAATAATAATCATGAAGAATAATGAAACTCATCAAGGAAATGTCCCAGCCAGCTGGAAGTATGCGTAATGGAAGAAGAAAACAAAGTTCTAAATCTACATTCAAAATCCTAGGTAAAACATTTGCTTATTTTCGTTTATACCATAATAGCCATTGCATTAATTTGTAAAGCCTCCAGAGACAAGTTATTTGAACTCTATAATTAGGCATAAAATAAACTATTGATGTGCGTGTTTGTGAATTCTATATGATTTTATAGATGTCAAATATTATTTGTGCTATATTATAGTGTGTTAATTTAAAATATGCATGTATTATATCAGATTTATAAAATGTTTGAAATAGTAAATGTTAGTTAATAAATTGTCTTTAAAATTAAACTTTATTTGTCAGTCAATTCTTTTTTATCAATTCTTTTAACCACTAATTATGTATAATTTGTTAGTGATTACAAGTAAATGAGCTAGTCTATGGGTAAAAGTTAAGCATTGTGTTAGTGGCCATTGCTCAAAGTGTGTTATTTATTCATTCTTGAATAGATAGCTGGCGCCCGTGTTTATGCACAAACAAAAAAAAGTGCTTTGAACGTGGTGTTGAACTCAACAGCTGAGAAGAAGCTATGTCCTGGAAATGTAACACTAGTTATATATTTTATAGCTATCGTTTGGACAATAGTATTCTCCGAATATGTTCTTCTCTGCCTAAGAGGCCGGTGTTTCAAAAGACTCATATTCGAACCCGGTACAATATATATATATATATGTATAATAAAAACAATAAAAACACAGAATTACTTCTGTAAAAAAAACTTTAATATTTCAACCAGCAGACTGGTTTTCATCAGAAAGCAAAATGGCTACTTACAGAAATTAAGTGCTAAAATATTACAGTTACGTATCAGATAACAAAACTAATTCCCATAGGCTAAAAATCTTTAAAAACATTGTACAAATATATATATATATATATTTACAAAACTTGTATAAAAAATACTAAAAAAATTAATTTAAAAAAAAACATTTTAAAAAACTAAAATCATACATAATTATTATATATTAAAATATATCAAAAAACAATAAAAAATATATATTATTATATATATATGCACGCACTAAAAAAACTGTATATTTACATATATTTTACTATATACATATATATCTTATGGACATACACTTTTTATAAACACTTTATATTTATTCTACTTCATGCTAGTCCACCTATAAAATAATTATTTAGGAAACAAAAAATAAAAAACAATTATTTAGGAAATAAAAAAATAAATAAATCCTTAGGAAACCAGGTAATTCAAAGATGTGATAGTACCTATATTCATATTCATTCCATGAGGATGTAATGTCTTAAATTTAAAAATAAAAAAAACTCTCTTTCTGTTTTCTTTCTCTCATGAAATAAAAATTATCTTCCAATATAACCACTCTTAAATCATCAATCGAGTGACTGGTAAGTTGAAATGTTTAGAAACTGGTCTATCTTCATTTTTATGTAAAATATCAAACCTATGGTTGGTCATTCTAATATGTAAACTGTTTGCTGACTCACCTATGTAACGACACAAGCATCTATTACATTCTATTAAATATATTAAGTTTATACTTTTACAGTTGACATAGTTGGAGATATACCATTTAAAACCATGAATGGTATCTCCCTGAACCATCTTTGTAACAATAATATGTTTGCATGCAAGACATCTCTTATCCCCACATGAAAAACATTTCTTTTCTGACACAAAATTAGTGCCAAAAGCTGTCCTTCCAAGTCTATCCCTAAGTGTCCTATGTCTATGATATACAACTTTAGGTGGATAGGGAAAAACAGATCTCAGATAATCTGTTGAATTTAATATATTAAAATGTTAAATAATATTTGGCTAATATTAGGCAAATCATTATTGAAAGTAAGAACCAGTGGTATATTTATCAACTGACTCTTTCTTTTCTTAGATAGTAAGTAGCCATTTTGCTTTCTGATGAAAACCAGTCTGCTGGTTGAAATATTAAAGCTTTTTTATAGAAGTAATTCTGTGTTTTTATTGTTTTTATTTTTCCTCTAGTTAGTTTGAATATATATATATATGAAAAACAAAAAGCAAGTTAAAACTTACTAACGCTTGCATTTATGACAATAGATGGTGTTCTACCAAAAACACTGTCAATTGTATGTTTGTTTACATAAATGTCAGAGCAAGCATTCACTATCTCTAACTTTAGTTCCACCTTCAGATCATGATTTCAAGCTATTTGCTATCATCAGTGAAGGACAGGAATAAGAAACTAGATCTAAACACAAACTCTGAGCATTTATGAAACAGTTTCTATTCAGCTTGCAAGCATGAATTTTTTAGACAAGTAATGTCTTCAAACTCAGTATATCAAGCCAGATAGCTATATGGGTCTGATATCAGTTCAGCATCAACACATAGTAGAAGCCTCTGCAATCTATATCATTGCAAGAAAGACCTCAAAAGTACATTTATGAAAAACAAAAAGCAAGTTAAAACTTGCTAACGCTTGTATTTATGACAATAGATGGCGTTCTACAAACATACGCTTGATGGTGTTTTTGGTAGAATGCCATCTATTGTCATATATATATATATATATGACTGCTGTGTTATCACTGATTGGAAAAAAATCAATTACATTTAAGTATTTGAAAAAAAACATGACTTTAGTAAAACTAACTTTTGAATTATTATTATGGTTTGGACATAGAGTTTATTATTTAATAAATATTGCCCTCACGTATAACCTGCATGTTGTAATAAATTAGAGATATAAAAATATTCAAATATATTGATTTTCTTAATAAATATAATGCACTTGTTTATATTTGTATGATTAAAAATAAATTTTAAATTAAATTTGTTTGTTTACTTGATAACAATTATTTTTTACTTTTCATTGTGAAAGAATATTTTCAACATACTCTTATATGCCTGGGTCTCGTTTTATGTGGATTATTTTAATGTGACTTTGAAGTTATGCAATTCATGTTTCTTCTTAATATTTTTCATATTTCACTATATTTATTAGATATCAAGAAATTTAAATTATTAATAACTTATTCTGACTTGAAATACTTTTTTTTTCAAAAATATAACCTTATATTACCAGCTAATGTGAATATGGCCTGAAGCTATATTTAGAATAAATAACCTACGTATACTAATGAGTAAATAATAATAATAGATTTATATTTACATATAAAAATATCGCAATAAATATTCAAAAATTTTAAACTTTTAAAATGTATTTTGTTAGGTATAACAGAAATAAATAATGTAGATTTTTAAAATAAATAACAAAGATTTTATTGATTTTATAAACTGAAAATAATATTTTTAATGATAATGTATATTTTTTTTTGTTTTGATTGCGATCCTCATTTTTTTAAGATAAAAACAAAATGTGAACATTTAAAATTTATTTCAGTAGTAAAAATCAGTTGTCAACAGAAAACCATTAACACAGCACAAGACTGAAATTGGCACTAATTGTGTAAATGGGATGGAGCAGAATATGGTAAAAATTAGAGTGGGGAATGGAAAATAAAGTGGCTAATAAGTTTTTCTGGGCATAAATGCTGAGAGATTCTTGACTTCGTTCAAGAAAAAGCTACATCACATCACATCGATGAATCTGATTTCTTACCAGTTTACAAACGAACCACACATTTGAAAATAGCAATAATGATTAAAATACACATGAAAAAATGTCAAATTAAATACTGTAGTTAATAAAAAAAAAGTAAAAAAAGTTTGTCTTGTACCAATTTTTTCAAATATTAGATATTTTTTATTAGTCATACTTTATTTCCTTATTTTTTTAATACAAATTTTAAAGTAATTTTTCCTTCTTGCTTTGCTTTTATGCAAATTCTGAAAATTACAGACCCTATCCCCCATTTTCCAAGGTAAATCAAATCTATTTTTGTGCGATTTTTTTAATGTGGGTTTTCTGTGGAACATATCTATCACATAAAATGAGACCCAGGTGTATTTATACCATTCTTTTATTTAGTTTATTAATTAGTTATTTTATAATATAATAAATTTGTTTACCAACAACATATACTTATTACATGCTTTTAGGAGCCTTTATCTTCATTCTACTCTAGAACCACTTTCTGTAAACATGAGTGACCAATGGACATCAAATGAATAATGCTATAAAATACATATTTCTGTATAAGTTATTGGCTTTTATCTCTACTAGTGAAGACTATAATTTAAAGCTTTAACTAATGCCTGTATCAGAATCTTTTCTCTTTATATCATTTCAGCTAATAACATGGAATATAAATGAGCATATAAAAAAAGTAAAACCTTCCTAGCTAAAAGGTAAAACCAATCTCCAATTTTTATAGAACTGAGATCTCTTAATATAATCACAACTAATGTTAATTCTTTATAATTATGTAAATTAGCTTGGGTTTAAAACCTAAAGGTTTTTTTAAACAATTCATATTATTAACCTAAGTACTCTCAAGGAAAAGATTTGAAATACCCGGCACTCTTAAACCTGGAGCCTAATTCTAAATATAGGGATTTGAACACAAACTTTCAAGCCCTCACCATCCACATTATCTCATACTACTGATACATATGACCAGACACATGCAGAAAGGATAAATAATCACCAATATACATATTTCATATTTCAGGTGTATGAGATAGTGTGGATGATAGGGGGTATGAAAGTCTTAGTTCAAACTCTCTATTCTCAAGTAAATAGTGGATGTTAGATGAAAAAGTAAGTACATTAGTTCCAGTTTTGAAGAAAAGTTTTTAGTGATGAAGACAAAAATGAAAATTTTGTCTAATAATGGACATTTTATAGTAATATATTAACTAAAATCCATTGATTATTCGAAGTTACAATAGATGGTGGTAAAGAGTAAAATAAAAATAACTCCTGTTCTTTATATATATATAAACATTTTGTATCTTTTTTATAACCGATGTATTTATTATACTAAGATATTAATTATATAAAGCGCTTAAAATATAAGAAAAAAAATAAAAAATAAATTTTGGCGAATAATAACAATATTGGTAGAATAAGTACGCATGTATATAATAAAAGTATATTACAACAATATATGTGTCTTTCAATAAAAACATATTCTGTTGTTGTTGTTTTTTTTTTTTTTATGTAGAGAAACTAGAGCGGATGAATTCAAAAGAAAGCGATACAAAGTGCCTGAAATAACAATTAAAGATGGTTACTGGTCCCAACCTTACCATGACTGTGGAGGGGGCGACATCTGGATGGTTACTTTTTCAGCTCCTATTTTTTCTTCCTACAAAAATTCAGACAGTTTGACATTTAGGTATACAATTTTTATATATATATTAAAAATTAATAAAACTAAACATTTGAAATTCTTATAATGCCTTAAGTATAACTAAAATATTCAATACATTTAAAAGTAGAAAAAAATAATAAATATTCCAATAGAGAAATTTTGGATTTAAATTTAGCCAGTATTTTAATATTAAATAGTTGTGTTCGATTTAATAATTATTTTAAATGGCTTATATGACTTATATTGACATAAGATAAAAAAATCAATGTTTGGATTAATGTATTTATATAGTGTTATAATATGGTATCATATACTATGTTCAAACTGATGATGGAATTTCCGTATGGAAAATAATGAAAGGATTTTCAGGTATGAAGGTTAACTGTGAAAAATAAATAGTGCCTAAGCGACAGTACTTCATGCTGCTTTGAAGGATGGATATTAGTTCATCAAAAGACATTTTCTGTCTCCTTTTTCTTTATTGATTTTTTAAACTAGAGTAGGGGCTAGGTATTATGAGACTGTCATGTCAGATTATTTCCCCACACTATTTGTGATAACAGGATTGTATAAATGTATAGCCACATATCCATCTTTTAAATGCAGCATAATATTTCTGTCTCCAATCCCTATTTCAATGCTTTTTTAAAAGTCAAGTCATGGACAATTAAAGAACCAATGGTCGGGACAGTCTCAGTAAACTGGAAGTCCTTAGTTTTGACTTTTTCTTGAGATAGTACAACCAATAATGAGTTAGTTTGGAACTGGATGTGAAAGATGCTTATTAGCTGGTAAAAATTATATATTAAATATTTGTATTTATAAATGCATGCAAATATGAAAACAGGATTTAAAAATGTAACCTGAAATGACCCATCACACACAGACTGGCTAGGTTGTTATGCTTGATGGATTATTTATTAAAACTATATAATTACTACTCCTCTTTCTCCTGCTACTATTACCACTACTACTAATAATAGTAATAGTAGTAGTAACAACAACAACAACAACAACAACAACAATAATAATAATAATAATAATAATAATAATAATAATAATAATAATAATCATCATCATCATCTATGCATGCTCCAGAGACTCTTCATCACCATCTGCAGGCATGGACCTCCTCATTACAGTAAACTGCCCCTTCACATTTTTCAGAATAACCTTTATTGATTCAAACCCACTAATAGCAACTTTTCAGCATAAAATCATAGGATTGACATAATCCTTGTTTACATGCCAACACAAGAAATCAATGCTATTGCTGCAATGAGTCAATAATAAACTCACATACCTTACAAACACAAACCCAGCAAAAGATATGTCAAGCGTTGAACATTAAATGTGGAAAGAATTCAAACTCAAAATTTAAACATTTGATTAATACTGAAACCATAACCATTTGGCCTTTAAAATTATAACTCTTCCATGTCTTGAGTAAATTTATGCCTAAATATTATGTATCTAAATGATATGACTACCTTGTAAATAAAGAATGTAAATGATATAAAATTACAAAAAAAAAACAATGTATTCAATGTAAAACCTTTTTAATGCAATAAAGTTTCTTTTTGAAACATCATCATCATCATCATCATCATAATAATAATAATAATAATAATAATAACAATAACAACAACAACAACAATAATAATTTAATTTTTTATGGCTTTTAACAAGTGATTAATTCATCAAATAAAATATTTTTTTATTTCATTTAATTTTGATGTTTTAAAATTAAGTCAGTTATTTTTTCTTTTACAGTGGTACTTCTGGGATCGATATTAGTTTAAAAAATGTGGATATTAATCAGTGTGATGTGGATAATAATGATACAACTAATGGAGTTATGAATATTTTTAGAAACACTAACTTCTGCAAACAATCTACTAAGGTAAATTAAAATATATTAATTTTAAATTATAGTAATAATTATAGCATATTGGTATATATATCTGACACACAACACAGTAGATGAGTAATCATGAAAGTGAGGGTGTGCAAATGTCTTTCAACATTAACATTTTAACAATTTTTAGCTGTATTTTGATAGTATATAGAAATGGTCTCATTAAATTCAAGTTTTTATTTGCTCAAATTTATTTTTATTGTTTATTATGTTTTTCAAAAATTTCAAATTATTTGTTAGAAATAGACATTTACAAATAAAAATTATTCTGGAAAACATTATTTCAACTTTGAAAATACAGAAAAACATAATAAAATGGAATATGTAATCAGAAAAATATTTTATTTCTTATTGTAAGATTACCTTAACTCTGATCAAAATACTAAATTACAAAAAATATGTATTTGTTTTAACTCAGTATCTAACACCCAAACAAAATTTTGTTCAGATTATTTGAAATTAATGAAGTTGTATCTAAAATTTGAAATTCTACTTCTAATTATTAAAAGTGATAAAAAAATCTATGAAAATATGGTTATACATAATTGATTACTCTTGATTTATCTTCTAAAATTAAATATGAGTATTTTCAAATAAAATCTGAATCTAATCACATTATTCTTTTAAAAATAAATGTTATACAGATATTTTGGAAAAATAATCATAAATATGTAAACAGACTACTGATAATTTCCATTTTTGACATCTAAACAACAAATGAGTACTCTCAAAACTTTTGTAAATGCTCTTATTTTTAAGAGATTAATAAAATATTAATCAGTGAAATTGTCAAATTATTGTTGGATTGTTTGTAGAAAGGTTTTCAGTACAATAACATCTTATATATTTTTAAAATTAATAAATCAGGATTATTTTTTTCAGATTTTGCCATTAAATAAACACAATTGGCAAATGAATGATAAAAAGAAGCACAGAGAATGATTTAAAGTTATAAATTGAACATTAGCACTATCACATATTCCACAGAGTCCCCATTTCTAAATATTAAAGAAAAATCAGGAATAAATACAGTCATAAAGTTGAGAAAGATTCAAAAACAAATTAGATAGATATTTTGGAATAAATTATTTATTATTAGATGAGTAGATCTCTCTAATAAAGTATATTATTTAGTTAATTAATTTTTAATTAACAAAAATATTTTTTGTGGTAAGTGAAGTTATTTATTGTATTGTACATATAATTATAAAAATTTTCTTCAAAATGTTTGTTCTTAAAAGTGTTTAAATTTTTTAGAATGATATAATACTGTGACAGTTTTCTTTGTTTTCACTTGCTGTAAACTTTCAACTTTCATTTTAGTATTAAACCATTATTATACATTAGAATATAATAAACTTGACTTTATTTGATAGATATTTTTGTTTATATATTACATAAATTCTAAAAAAATACCATTTAACTTTTGAAATTATTTCAAACATTAGATTTTAATCAATTCAAAGCATCATTTCATCATTCAACTGACAGAAAGAACAGATTGATTCTGAAAAATGAACAAAATATTATTTGTTTTAAGTTATATTTAAAATGTAACCAAATAATTATCAATATCTAGTTAATCTATCAATGTATGCTTTAAAAGTTTACAATTCTTTACTAATTCTTATGATATTGCTGAATATTTTCTAACATATTTTAAGTGATGACATTTTACTAAGCAGATCATAAATACCACTATCATAATTTCCATGGTAACATTACTCAGAAAAATATAATCTTTTATATTTAAAAATCAAACATTTTTATAGAAAATAAATATTTAATAATATATATTCTTGATATGTAATAATTTTCATACAATTATTACATAATTATTGTGTAAAAATAAACATAACCTTTCCTAAAAATCAAGTTTGTAGTCATTCCTACTATTTTCTTAAAATGATATCACAAAGTTTGAGCCTTTCAAAAAAACAATGGATTTTCATTATTGTCGAGTTTAGCAGGGTTTGAATTTTCTGTGTTGTCAGTTATACTGATAACTTTAAAATTTTTTGAAATTAAAATATTAGAAAAAGTATATGAGAGCACACACAAAAAAGGTAATCTCAGTAGAGGATCATATACAGAAATTGAATTTCTTAATTTCTCAAATGCAAGGGCACCATATAAAATATGATATAGTTAAGAAAAAATAAATAATATATTATATTTTAACCTATTTTGCTTTTATGAATATAAGATGAATAGCAACAATATTATATTATAGTTCTAATCTTGTTTTTATTAATTAAGAAGAGAACAGTACTTGCTTATAAAAGTTTATGTTCCTTAAATGACTATAAATATTGTAGATAGTTTATTAAAAAAGTAGCAAAATTAAGAATGAAGCAGTTTCTAGCATACTCCATACTTCTGAATTTAGGAGGTTTGAGCGATATGAAATGGTGCTCTCAGTAAAAAAAAAATTTGCTAAAACAATATATATATAATTCCAGTTTACTCATAAGTGGGATTGGGTCTAGTATATATATATATATATATATTAATCAAATCGAAAGCTGGCTCCTCCTTAAATATTTTGAACATATTCCCAACTTTATTGATACCTGTTATGTAGATGACATATTTATATGTGAGCCTGAATCTTTAATTTATGATATCAAAACAAATCTGAAGGCAAAACCTGCATTGTTGTGGACTATAGAATGATAAGACTACTACAGGGAGTTGAAATATCTAGATATCCAGATACATAGAGATAATCTCTGCATAAATTATAAGATGTGCCTCAAACCTTTAGAAATCCAGGTTTTACACATCCCAAATTCATCTCAGCTTTCTCTCACAAATATGCCAGTCTGTCTTTATTTTTATATAGAAAATAATAACTATGCAAGTTCAAAGCTGTTTGAATAGCTAGTATTGAGTAATATCCAGTTAATCAGCATAGGTTTCAAATATAATAACCTCATATGAGGAGTTAAACAATTTTATAACAGGATAAAATCAAATCATCCCAAAGATGATGGACTCTGGGTATTATTGCACATATCCATCTAATAACCAAAAATATTAACAAAGCTTGCTCACAAAAGCATCGAGTTAACTACCATACTCCTCCCTCAAATAACAGGTTAATAAATAATTCCGTAAGCAGATTCAATACAGATCAAATGCTGCACACAACATACAAAATTACATGCCTCCAAGCATGGTGAAATGCTATATATTATGGTGAAGCATGCTCCTCTCTCTCTGCTTGGATTTCACAACACTGATATCTTTATAGATGAGCCACA
>JAQFVV010001591.1:0-20000 GCA_028023455.1 Epiperipatus broadwayi | reverse complement strand
AAAATAGTTACGATTTTAGCAAGAATTATTTATTTATTGCAAAGTCGGGAAAAAAAAATCATAACGTGAAATTATGATTGCCGTTTCTTTTCATGTCAACCGTAACAAATATTTTTAAAATTAAAAATCAAAATTTATTTTTGAACAAACTTTCGTTTATTTTTATAATGTGAGAAATTACTAATATACTTTTTAAAAACGAAACTAAAGTGAATATATTTAAAAAAACGGTCAATAACTTTTGAAAAATTGATACATTATTTTGTGCATCGGCTAATTAAAAGCTTTGAGTGATACCACCTGCAGCGAATGAACAATTGGACAGTTAAAGGGATAAGAATCTTTTCAAGATGCCATTTTTAAAATTAATCATGTGACACTAAAGGTTCTACTGCACACTCTAGTGGTCATCACTAGAAATAAACTCATGAAAAAGTACCTATATATAAAATGTACTCATATATATATCCATTATACATGTTCTTTTCATCTTTTTTTTACTTTATAACTAATATCTACCATCAAACAAATAATGTTTTATACTATCAATACACACACACATATATATGTAATAATGTTCAAGGCTAAATGAATTTGTAAGTAATCATTAAAAACCAGTCAACACTTATCCAATCCCAATATCAATAACAATCAACAATTTCAACCTGTTGTCAAGGCAACCTTTTAACAATTACTCAATTTTTATTGTTAAAAGGAGGTTGCCTTAACAACAGTTTGAAATTGTTGATTGTTATTGATATTGGGATTGTCTAAGTGTCAACTGGTTTTTAATGATTCCATATATATGTATAATTATATATATATTAGAGTTTCCAATTATCTAACAGTGACCATTTCCCTCACGATTTTATAGAATCATTGACCATATTAATACATTCGTTTATGTTTGTTTGTGTATATAATATTCCATAATATTTTTTTTCTTTAAAATTTTTATTATATTTTATTACCTTAATATTTTCCTCACAGTTTGTTATATATCCTATTTCTAATAATGATTATCGATTGATTAAAGAGGATATATATATAAAACAATTCTCGGCAGTACATGATTACTTTAAAATTAGTAAAACTAAATAATAAATAACAGAAGCACAAAAACAATTAACATATAATAGTTATCAATCGAATACAAACACAAAACGAATGCAATTAATCCCATAAATTAATAATAGATAAAATAAAGTTCACTCACAAATCTGTGCTTAATGATATTGAACTTAAATGCAATGAAAAATGTATATTTATATAGATAAAATAAAAATATTGCATGGAGAGACAAGTAATAAAAAGATTTTAAAATACTACTTTTATTAACAGAGACAGTAATTTGCTTAATAGACAGATTTTGATATGAAATTCATGACTCCTGAGATGGATTGTAAGGGAGGGGGGGGGGTTAATGCGAAATAGTGAATTACGGAAGTTAATTTTATCCATTTTGTGTTTAAAAACAGTAGCTAATAATTAATTTTTATTTAACTTCTACATTTAAAAATGTCCATGTTTTATTTATTTATTACTTGTATTCGTTACAACGTATATAATAGGGCATACATTTTTCCAAATGCTTTTCATATATAGCTGAGAAATAATGCAGGTTATATGTTGATTTGGGTTAATTTAATAGTATATATATATATATATTGTAACCTTATATTTTAGTATAAAATATAAAGACCGATATAACTGGCATAAAAATTTCTCTGTCTTCTTTTTGGTGATTTGTTTTAAAATATATTTATTAAACATAGTAACATAGTAATATACAGTTAAACTTTATAAAAATTTACATAGCATTCAGAATGAAATTTGAAAAAGTCAATGTAGAGAAAAGGGTACCTTAATAAGATTAAGAGGAAAATAAAACTTTCACCCAAGTATCATCATGTAGACTCACAGGTGAAAGCAGAGAGTCTCGCTGTTTGACTTGATCAAGAAGCTTAATAAAGACACTTAGAGCCGAGTCCTAGAATGACCAAAGATGAGCCTGCAATGTGTCAACCATAAAGAAAATGTTATAAAGATAGATAATCTTATTGCTGCAAATGATCCCTTCTTAAGAGTGTTAGAAACAGAAAGAGCATCCCTAAGATCCAGAGAGACATTTGCAACAATAAAGTCCCTAATCGACTTAAGAGCAGGACAGATATAGAAAATATGGAGAATTGTCTCATCATATAATCTACACAACTGACACTGAGACAAAATCCTAATGAAGCCTGTGCTGGTCACTAAAAAATAACTTGTTGGGAGCGCATTTAAATTTAGTTTAAGTACAAAATCAACATGTCCTGCTTCAATGAAAAAAAGTTTCATTTTATGCAAGAGAATGTTATTTGAAACACCTAATGAAGTCAAAAGAGGAGTATAATGTGGAAATTTTAATTTATAAACATCCCAGAATGTCAATTTCCCATCAAGCGCAACTTGAACCGAGGGTATTGACTTAATAACTGACTTCCATAAATCAGCAATTCAATAACTTGAAAATGGAGGTGGCATATCTGTAGGATCAATAACCAAAGGAAGGGATAACTGAGCAAGCTTTAGACAAGTTACACAAAGAAAAGATATAGATCTCTGAAGATATAGAGTTGAGACCGAGTGCAAACCTAGACCATTTAAAAGCATTGGCATTTGAATTTTAGCAATACTGATGGCTACGACCTTGTTTTTCCAAAATAATTTTGAACAAAGTGAATTTATAACCCTCTCAAAATGCTTTGTTGGCCTAATAATTGGTAAATAATAACTAAGCCTTGAATATACCAAAGAGTTCAAGAATGTAACCTTACCCATAAGCGAAATATTTATATTAACAAGTGATGCAACTATCCTTTCTGTTTTATCAAGAATAATATTTTGAATCTGCCTTGTAATTACTGAATGAGATAAAACTATTGGAAAACCAAAGAAAGACTGAGGCTTGGTTGTGAAAGTGGAAATAATTGATAAACCAGATTTAATTCTCCACATTGTGGATTTTGTAACATTAATATGAAGATTAAAACTATTAGAAAAAGAGTCCAATATTTGCAACAAAGCAGGAAGAAAAGATTTATCAGGAAGAAAGACAGAGACATCATCAACATAAAAAATATGATGAATAGTCTGTTTAAGAGCAGGAACATAGATACCAGGCAGTTTAGATTACCTTGGTTTGCATTTTTGAACAGATTATTTTTTTGCATTCGAGATAATTTATTAGAGAGAATAAGTAATATTTTGCCTTACTTATTGTCTGTGTTATTTTAAAATATGTTTAACTTTTTAAAAATTGACAACACATAGTAAATTTAGTAAAATGTGATTGAAAATAATAATAATTTTTATTTGTTTAAAATAGTCTTAGAAATTATTTTCATTGAATTAAAAAACCATTTGTTTAACTAATTTTGAATTATTAGATAAAAATATAGTAATTACATATGCGTTTCAATGTAAAAAAAAAGAGCACAATTAAAGAGATCATCTGCGATAAGGTTGTTGTTAAAAAAAAAAAAGAAAATTGTGTAAGAATAAAATGTATGTAAAATATGATAAGCTTATTTTTTAAAAATAGTTAATAAGTATAAGGATTTACCAAAAAGTTTTCTACAAATGTAAACATAAAATGGTGGTATTTAATAATAGAATGAAGTGCTAAATTTAAAAATCTGTTCGGGTCAGCTAGCCAAGTGGATCAAATCGCTAATAATTATCCAATATTTACACTTTAAAATATGTCGGAGCTTTCAAATTTAAGAGCAGAATTAATTACAGAATCTCGGTATGTTTGGAATATTTTATTATTCTACAATTTGGCAAAACTAAATAGATGTTTTAATTACAGAAGTTTTTTAAATATGAAAACTTTTCTTTTAAAAAAGAAGAGGTTTAAAATCAAAGTTAAATGTTAAAGTTATTAACATGGTTTAATATTTCCGTTTATAATTTAAAATAATATAGCATTGATTAATTTATTTAACTTTATACTGCCAGTAATGTATTTGCTAGGTAATTTGTTTATCATTTGAATAATGGAAACAGTCTTCAAATAATTAACTAAAACTACTTCCTAATTTTATCGTTAATTTGGAATTATTAAATTATTTGCTCTAATTAGTATCCCTCAATTTAAACGTGGATAAATAAATATTAGCCTGGATGTTATAAACTTGGAACAGTTTTATATAGAAATGTAGAATTTAATAACTTATGAAGAACATTTTCATTTAAACTCTGCGTGTCATATTTTTGGAATTGTTTTATATTTATGGAGCCACGTAAAATCATTAAATTAAAAGTGCTTATAATATCTAAGACAAATAGATAGAATTACATTTATGGAATTCAACTATAATTATAATTATCACTTTGTGTATTTATTGTTCAAGACATTTTTACATGGATTTCACGGATCATATTTATTATTATAAAATGCTGTACAATTTCATTTGTCACACGCACACCTGCTAGACTTCATGTATTTAAGTAAGAATGAATTAATTTAATTTTATTGTTATATGAACTTTTATGTGAAGTTCATGAGTTATATTTTATTAGGTTTAAATTAAATTAATGGGATTGAATAAAATACTTATTTAAGGGAATAGCGCTTGCGAAAAAGCTTGAAAATTACTAATGAATTTATGATATGTGTGAACCTCTCATGAAGTGTCTTGTGAGTCTTTCCAGAGTTCTATTCCTATACTAATGTCACTTATATTACATTGTAGCTATGTTTTTTATTTTAAGCAAGATAATTTAATATATTAGTTGTCCTGATTAGTGAAACACTTTTATTATGCATGAACTCACATCTGCTAAAATGCTAGTGTTTTCTGAATGGTTACAATAACTGAGGAGGATGATTTTTGCACTTTAAATATGAAGTAAATAGTAATATTGCTTTATAATGTGAAAGGCATTAATCTGTGCTGGTGGTTAATCCACAGATTAATTAATTGCCACTTTCTGTATTTTACACTTATTCCTGCGCTGGTGGTTAATCCACGGAATTGTGTAATTATATTTATTGCTTTATGATGGTGTATAAATCCACAAGGCACTCAGTGTTATATAATTCCTATGTCTAGATGAATGCATCCACAGGAATATGATTTTACTTCATAAATATAAGTTTGGGCAAAGTATTTTGGTTATTCTGCTAAAATCATCTTCTTCCATTTATAAGCATAATTTATAAGTTAAGTCATAAAGTGTAGCAGGACATTCTATCTAAGTTACCTCATAATAATTAACTGTTTGTTAATTAATATTTTATCTGAATTGAAGTTTAAATTTTCATTTTATTTAGCGTTAGCATTATAGCTAAATCCTACAAATATAATATTATTTATTACATTATTATAGGTCTACAGTATAGGTTTATTGGTTCTGGAACTGACACATTGGATATTTCATGAGTTGATGTTGAATTTTTGTATAATTTCCTCAAGACATCATTTATATCAAATTGTAATATAATGTATGATTAGGCTTTATAAAACTGTGCCTATGATATGTAATTGAAGGAAGTCAATGGAATTATAATTTATTTATTTATTTTATTTGTTTATTTATGTATTTAGTTATTACATTAAACATCAATTATTTATTAGTCATAAAAATTGTAAATAAATATTGATTTATAATTAAACTTACTGTGCCGTTGCTATTTGTCATTCATAAAATGAGAAATCATATATCTTGAATAGAGCATACATTGAAGAACATACTAATGTCAGCATGATATAAGAGTTTAATAATATTTTGAGAAAAACATTTGAATGCTTTTTGTCCTTGGTAGTTTATGATGTGTAAGGTACAAAAAAATACCATTTACCTTTTCCATCATTTAAGATTTGCATAGTTGATTCGAATATATGATACAAAATTGATTGATTTCATAAACTTATAAACAGATTTACCAGATAATGACATGATTAAATGTATTTACTTAATGTTTTAATTGTCATTCATCAGTATAACAAGAGTCTCATTGATATTTATTAAATTATAGAAAAGAACCCAAGTATTCCATGTTTATTTATTATTGCAAAGCTCTTACCTAGACTAGCATTTGTATTAAAAATCATATATGTAATTTTAAAATTCATAATCTTTAGTAGTTCCACAAATTATACCATTTTGTCCATGGTTGGCCATAAGATCTCATGCAATGAAAAATCGCAAATTAAGATTTGAAGGATAATAAAATTGCATACTTATAGTTTATTTAATGTATTTTCACATACTACTATGATAGGTCTTCTCGGTACACCCTAGCTGCGACCAGATTAGATCATAACAATTTTATGTTATATCATTAGTTTTGTTTGTGGTAATTTGCTCCAGATTTCGTTTATAGTCTTTGGTGCATAATATAAATGGCATAATATGCTTTTGGTTATAATTCCGGGCACCACAATGATGGGAGCATTCAGTTAGATCGATGGGTACAGTTCTTGGCTGCCCAATGACTAAAGCCATTGGTTATAAAGAATTCTATTACAGTTCTTGGCGCCAATGTGGTAGGCATTGGTATGTCCCTTCAGTCTATTAGGTTACAGTAAGGTGGGTCTGATTATAGTAGTTCTCTGACATCAAGGTATTAAGCTTGATTAATGTTGATGGTTATAGGTGAGCTCTTGGCGCCTGTCAACGTGTGGCCCGATTGTCCAATTGATGATGGTTACAATATATATATATATATTGGCAATAAAAGAACAATATAATTATAATACAATGAATGAATCCTTTATTATCGGTGAAGAATTTATCACACACGCACTCACATGAACCTCATGGTTTTTAATATTGATTGTACATTTTATTGACAACCTGTTTCTGAGAGTGATTAAACATAATTTCAATAATTTATCATAAGCATAGGGGATTTGAACTCAGATTTTCAAACACCCTTCAACCATCCATACTATTTCATACAACTGATATATATATAATCACACACATGTAGAAAAGATAAATAATCAACAATATCCGTATTTCATGCTAAACCAGCACTCATCAGTTGATCCAGATTATCATTTCCCAAACATATATATAATCAGCTCTCAGTTTATATTAAGATAGACAATCTTCATACTTTAATCGACAGTCTTCAATCCACTCCAACCTCCAACTCTTTAGCCATCCATATCATTGAAAATTTAATGATGAAAACCTAAATCCCATGCTGATGCCAATATGACTTACAATTAAGCTCCCAGGTTTGTGAAGAGTGCCTGGTCTTCAAATAATTTGTCATGTAATTTATTTGAGATATCAAATCTTTTAACTAGAAATTACTTAACACATTAGGCACAAATGAATGTTTAATATTGAGATAATTTAACATAAATTTTTATGGATGTAAGGTAAGTTGCCTATTGCGTTCATAATTATATTTGTAATGTGTGTGTTTATATCAATTCAGCATTTTTATATACATTTAATCATTAATTTAAAAATATTTTTTGTATTTATGTCTCTGGAGTAAACATTGACTGATCAAAAATGCTCATAAAAGCGATTAAATGATAACTTTAAAAGCTCTTGACTGAAGGAAATTAAACATTTATTTTCTAAAAAGAGGGGGAAAATATAACCCTTTTTTGTTGATATTGATTTAACATTAATTTTTGATATACTTCATATAATAAGTCCAATATGTTATTATTATAATGATTTCATTTATATTCTTACATAAGAAACACATAATATTATTAAATTAAATACTTTAGTATATTTACATACATTTAAATTATATTTTTACACGTAAAATGGAGATTCTTCAAGACAGTTTTTTGGGAAATATATTTGATTTATGCGTAGAGACTTTTAGAACTACTATTAAAGCATGATGACTCATTTTTAGCATCTTAAATATTTTCTCTTATTATGGTGTCTCTAAGACTAGACAACTATTTATATGCCATTAATTGAATATTCTTGCATAAAGTTCCCTAAGAATTAATAAACATGGCTAATGACTTGAGCTGAATAGTTTGAATGTATGCTTACTCAGACATTACTGATATTTGACTATCTGAGGCCCCATCTTCTTTTGTTTTTGTTATTTTAATGTCTTTTTTTGCTGTAGTCCTTATAAAAAAAGGTTGCAAATTCCATCTATGTTTGTTAAAGTTTTCATTCATATTCAGATTATATTCATTTTCAGTTTATCAAATAATTTTTGGCTTATCAGGGTTTCTAGTATATTCTTTATTGTTTGTTTTTTCATTCTGGCCTGTAGTCCACAGCATTAGTGTGTGGATCATTTTCTTTTCTATATATTTATTTCAGATGGGGTTTAAATCCTTTACCATTTTTCTCCTTATTGAGGCTTTTTATTTTCACACATTTAAGAATTCAGTCTCCTGCACTATAATTTTCTTATCTATTTCAATAAGCATTTTATCTATATAACTTGAAAAACTATGCCTCACTCTCCTGATGAATTCATTTTTGAATAGTGGGTCAGTTACTCAAGCTCTTAGCTTTGTCACCTGTCTACTAAATATGGTAGATCTGCTTCTCCAGGTCAACATTGTTCTTGCAATACTTAGTGTTTAATACTCTCATGATGATATTTAATCCAATAGCAAACTTAATATAGCCAATTTAAATTTCTCAAGGCTACAAGGCTTCTTAAATAAAAACTTCCACAACATTTGGGATGCATCCTGAGAATGACTAATGGTATGTCTATCTTTATAAACTGCTTGAATACTCAATTAAAACTTCATCCATTGATTATTCTAGCTTGCTGTGTGTGGCAATACGTATAGTGAGTTTTCCCTGTTTTAATACTGAAAACATCATTAACATTGAAAACTAATTAACTATACTAGAGTTGGGAAGAGTGTGTTCAAGTTAATCCTCTCTTTCTCTATTTCAAACAAATCTCTAATAATAACTTTTTCTCTGAAATTAATTTTAAGCTATTTCTGTTTTTATTTTTTGCTCAACTTCTGTTTTTTTAATGGATCTTAGCATCTGTATCTAGGTTTCATTCTGGCTTCACCTTTATTTATATTTTGTTATCTGTTGAGCCAAAGTTTTCATTGCTTTGTGAATTTATAACAGTGCCTTACTATTTTCTAATTCTTATTTTTAAACTTTTGCAAATATTCTATCTTTTTATCTTGTCGCTCTTTATTTTGCTGAATCTTTTGACATACCTCATCTACATTATTTTCTAAGTATGATAGTCCTCCTTCTAAGCTTTTCACAATTTCTTTCTAAACTTTCTCCCTAACTTTTAATGTCTATAACAAAACTTTCTATTTAAATTTTTGTATCAGTAACTAAATTTTCTATTTGATTTTAATATCTTTAGCTAAGTTTTTCATTTTTGTACCATATTTTTCATGTGGCTTTTTAGAATTCTTGAAATATTTTTATTATTATACTGACATCAAAGTTATTCTTGTTTTGGTGATGTCTATTTGTTTTCAATTTGTTCAATAGTAGGAATATTTTTTATTTCTTCTGAGGCCTGCATTTTAGTTATTGATCTTGGAATTATATATTTCTTGATATTATTTTTTTAAAAATTTTTTCTTTATTAGTATGTCTGCCCCCTTTTTCCACTCTGTAGCTTTTTTTTATAAGAAGCCCCATCACTCCATTTTTACTCTTTTAAAATATTTTCAATATACTGTTTTTACTACTACTATATATATCATCATGTGTGGTGATCTCTAAATACAATAATAAATAAAATTTAAATTTTTTTATTGGTTTATTATAAAGATAATGTTATTTTAGTTTTATATCTTATGAAGCAATTTTTTCAATTTTAGGATATTATTTTGAATATTATAACTTCAAAAATTTTTTTTATATCAATTTTGAAATCATGGTAAAGTGATATATTATTAAATTTTATTGTGTGGACTCACACTAAGTAATTTTTAAAATGTCAGTAGGATACAAAAACACGTAATATTTTAATATGTAGATAATTTAATGAAAATATCCATGTCAATTTGTAACTTATTAAAATGATTTACAATAATGACATAACTTTAATATAATGTTTGAATATGTATATGTGTGTATGTATGCTTATTTTATGAGTTTTACCTATTTTAAAAATTTAAAGAGGTACACTTTTAAAAGATTTAAAGTTATTATTTTAATAAAGGGCTAATTATTGCAAGAACAATTAAATAAATAAAAATGATTTATTTTAATATTTGTAACTTAAATATTTATTTTAATATTTATACTTTGTGTATTTAATTTTGTTGGAATATGTAATATTTTTGTTTTGAATATTTGTTAAAATATTATCTGTTATTTTAAATACTTTATTGTAAGAAATGGTACATTTGCAAGCTAAGATGTGTGTGCTAATCTAAACCATTGGAAAGATGATATACAATGGACAAAAGAGTTAATAAATTTGAGTTAAATTAAGACTTTTAATGTCATTTGCCAAAGTGATGATGATGAAATTGATGACACCAATAAAATTTATAAATAGGTCTGCATTTAGTAAATCACTTTTACTTGTTTGTCTGCTGGTGTAACTTCAACAGTATTTTATATCAAATCACCATGTTGAATCATTATTTCTTTAGGTAGTGCTCAAAGATTTTACCAGACATTTTCCCTATGCAAATGGTCTTTCATCATCACATAACCACTACTTCTTATGCTTGTGTATAACTGTTGTTAAAACAGGCAAAACTCACTACAAGTATTGCCACACCCAGCAAGCTAGAGTAATCAATGGAGTCTGGGGATATTGGATGAGTAGGCACTAGATGGGGATTTTATGTACAAGCCTTCTGGCATCCATTGATTACTCTAGCTTGCTGGGTGTGGCAATACATATAGTGAGTTTTGTCTTTCATCATATTGCCAATAAGAATAACAATTATGGAACATCATAGTGAATAAAACTGCACAAATTAAAGAAATTGTAATGCTTCCTTAGAATTAAAATTTTTTATAAATCATTTAAAGGGATGCTATTTATCTTATCTGCTAAAGATAGAAAACAATTTTTTTTCTATGAAGTATTACAATTCTAATCTTTCTTTATTGCATTGCCCAATTTATTCAATCTTAATAACAATTACTTTCCTTTATTCACTTTTTTACAATGCATTGTGCACTTATTTTACTATCAGAACAGTTTCAATTACCCCAGCAATCATCTTCAGACCCATAATAAACATAAATATTAACACATAAATATTTATACATACAAACACAATTTCCACACATTATATGCATTTCATATTATAAATTCTTCCATTTAATAAACATTCCTATATAACCTATATATGTTAGAATTGAAAGTGAATATAAAAAATAATAAATAAATAAAATATAAAATTATAAAATATATTATATATAGGTAATAAAAAAGAATTAATTATTTAAAATAATATAAATGTAAAAATGAGTGAGGTAATTAAGGATATATTTATATGGAATCTTATAATTAAATATTAGTAAATATAGTAATCAAAAATTTTTGAAAAGTATAAAAAATATAATCGTAACTTAGGAGCAATTTCAATTATCCTTGTAGTCTTTGTCAACTAATACTTTGAAAGGTTAATCTTCCCATAATTCCACGATCTTAAAATTTGCTACTTGTCTATTTATTAAGTTCTGCTTGTATTTATATATTAGCATAGCTTCCTTTATTTTCCATTTATTGCTATCTCTTTCAATTTGCAATATTTTTATATTATTATAATTGAAGTTAAAACCATATATACATGATTTATTGTGGTAATAAAAAATGGAAGTTGATACATTATTATTATCTTTGCAATTTTGTTTGGTATTTTGAACTCTTTTTAATAAAAGCAAGTGCTCTTTAGTTCTTTTCTCCAATGTACATCTCGATTCCCTATATATCCACTACTGCACCTACATATCCATTCATAAATGACGTAATTTTTATTTATAAATGAGGTTTTATTTTTAAAGTTATTTATTAATTCATTTAATGTAGAAGGTGCATAAAATGCAATGTCACATATACCTTTATAAATTTTATAAATAAAAATTGCATCATTTATGAATGGATACATAGGTGTGGTAGTGTATATATATGGGAATCAAGATGTATATTGAAGAAAAGAACTAAAGAGCACTTTCTTTTATTAAAAAGAGATAAAAATATGAAACAAAATTGTAAAGATAACAATAATGTTTCAGCTTCCATTTTTATAACTATAATAAAGCATGTATATATGGTTTTAATTTCAATTATAATAATGTAAAAAATATTGCAAACTGAGAGAAATAATAGTAAAAGGAAAATAAAGGCAGCTATACTAACATATAAATACAAGCAGGTCTTAATCAATAGGCAAGCCACAAATGTTAAGATCATGGAATTATGAGAAGGTTAACCTTTCAAAGTATTAGTTGACAAAGACCATGAGGAGAGTTGAAAGTTCTCCTAAGTGACAATTATATTTTTTGTACTTTTCAAAAATTTTTGACTACTGTATTTACTAATATTTAATTATAAGATTCTGCATATTGCTTTGAAGAAATATAGATATAGATTTATAATATTATATATATGGGAGTATATAATATAAATAAAATGTCCATTAATTAAAACAAAATTGTAATCATAATGATAAAATAAATAAATTTAACAGTAATAAACTATTATAAACAATCTTTCAATCTACAGAAGTATTTTTGGTTAATTTCCTAAACCTGCCTCAACTGCCATTATTATTATTTTTTTAATTTAATGGCAGTTGAGGCAGGTTTAATAAATTAACTAAAAGTACTTCTATGGATTGAAAGACTGTTTATAATAGTTATTACCATTAAATTTATTGTTTTTTATTATGATATAAGGGAATATATAAACATATATAGGATATATAGGTATGTTGATTAAAAGGAAGAATTTATAATACAAAATATATATAATATGTGGAAATTAAGTGTTTATGTTATAAATATTCATGTATTTATACTTATGTTTATTATAGTTCTGAAAAAGATTGCTGGGCAGTTGAAACTGTTATTATATTAAAATAAGTATAATGCATTATAAAAAGTGAATAAATAAAAATGATTGGAAAATAAATTCTTGTAGGTGAGTTATCAGACAAACGCCTGTATTCTGAATAAATTGTTTTTAAATAATTTTTTAAAATGGCAAAACTCACTATATGTATTGCCACACACAGCAAGCTAGAGTAATCAATGGATGCCAGAAGGCTTGTGAGTGCTCTCAGATCCAAGGCTTCTTACTGACGAAGGCCACAAGACAGAAACTAATCTAGGGATGTTGGATGAGTAGGCACTAGATGGGGATTTTATGCACAAGCCTTCTGGCATTCATTGATTACTCTAGCTTGCTGTGTGTGGTAATACGTATAATGAGTTTTGCCCGTTTTAACAACAGTTATACACAAGCATAAGAAGTGGTGGTCATGTGATGTTTATTGGCTTAAAATAATTTTTTGGTCAATTAATGGAATTTTAAAAATGTTTTCTTTTAAAAAATGTCAATATCTGTGAAATTGCATTATAGGTAATCTCTAGATGTATACTAGAATATATTTACTAAATGGAGAAAAACAATTTATCTGGATATTAATTATTGTGCTAACATCAGCACTAATGGATTTACTTATAAAAAAATAAATTATTACATCATTTGACATATTGGAAGGATAAGTTATTACGTCATTCTTTTGGACTTACACATATAGAAGCACTGAAGGATTAAAATAAATTTTTGTATCATCATAGCATCTCTAGATAATTAAAACATCTAAAGTTTATCATTGTTATTATTTATTACTCGCCCTCCCCCCCAAAATAATTTTATCTTTTGTTTTTATATATAGAACTACCAGATAAGACTAATTAAATCTCAATTAATAATAGTTAAGCAATAAATTTTTATTAAATTATCTAATTAAATATATTATCTATTTTTTTTATTGCTCAGCAAAGTACAAGTTCCGAATTAATTAATTATTTTTTTTCTTTTTCAATTTTTTTATATATATATATACGTATTTTATTGCTAAGAGAGAAATGAAAAAAATATATTTGCGTCATTACAAAAATTTAATTCTGACTTGAATATTTATATATATAACTTTAACATGTTTTTAGATAAGACCGGCGGTATTTTTCATCCATTTTTTAAAAAAAATATTATTTATATAATTTTGTCTTTTCCCTAAAGTCAGTTTTCATAAAAATAGTGGATTGGGATCTTCAATTAATATACGTTGATCTCATTTAACCCTTATAACACTGAAATTAATTTCATTTATTCTTTCTTTCTCCTTTATTTTATATATCTATTTTACAATGTGACCAGAAACGTGTATGGTGACAGATACAATACGTATATTATTGTAAATGTAAAGGATTTGAACTCAGAATTTCAAGAAACCTTCAACTATCCACATACTGATACACATAACCACACATGTAGAAAAGATAAATAATCACCAATATACATATTTCATGCTGAACCAGAACTCATCAGTTGGTCCAGATTATCATCTCCCACATACACACACACACACATATATATATAATCAGTGCGCAGTTTATATTAAGGTATCAAATCTTTATACTCTAATGGTCAGGCTTCAATCTACTCCAACTCTTCAGCCATCCATACTATTGAAAATCTAATGATAGATTGCCCAAAATCCCATGATGATGCCAATGGTGTTGTTATGCCCATGTTGACCTCAAGTCACTCTGACCCTTCATGTATAGGACAGTATCCAATTAAATACAAAGAAGAGGGATGGACAGAATGCAGGCTTAAGGTGTAAGATTTGAAATACAGGCAATCTTATACCTAGAACTTGATTGTAAATATAGAGGATTAAAGTATAAAGATTTGCCATTAAAGTATAAAGATTTGCTATCTCAATATAAACTGAGCACTGATTATATATATGTGTGGGAGATGATAATCTGGGCCAACTGATGAGTGCTGGTTCAGCACAAAATACATATATTGGTGATTATTTATCTTTTCTACATGTGTGTGGTCATGTGTATCAGTAGTATGAGGTAGTGTAGAAAGTTGAAGGTTGCTTGAAAGTCTGAGTTCAAATTCCCTATATTTGCAATTTAGTTCCAAGTATAAGAATCTCTGTATTTCAAATCTTAAACATTAAGCCTACATTCTGCCCACCCCTCTTCTATGTATTTAAATGGATACTGTCCTATATATGAGGGGTCAGAGTGACTTGAGGTCAATATGAGCATAACAACAAGATTGGCATCAGCATGAGATTTGGGCATTCTATCATTAGATTTTCAATGGTATAGATGGCTGAAGAGTTGGAGGTTGGAGTAGATTGGAGCCTGTCCATTAAAGTATAAAAATTTGCTATCTTAATATAAACTGAGCACTGATTATATATATGCGTGGGAGATGATAATCTGGATCAACTGAGGAGTGCTGGTTCAGCACAAAATATGTATATTGGTGATTATTTATCTTTTCTATGTGTGGTCATGTCTATCAGTAGTATGAGATAGTATGGATAGTTGAAGGTTGCTTGAAAATCTGAGTTCAAATCCACTATATTTACAATTAAGTTCCAGGTATAAGAATGCTTGTATTTCAAATCGAATCTATTGTAATGAAATTTAATATACGAATTGTCAACTATAATCTTAATTTTAAAGAATTTTATTGGCTTATCAGTATTGCAACAATTATTTGTTATTAATATGATTATTATCACTGCTGCAAATAACAATATTAAAATTATATTCATAATATTGGTAACTTTTGCTTATAAAGTATTTTTTTTAAGAACAAAATAAAAATGTCCTCCTAAACATATTTTATATACAGCGTTTTGAAATTCATGTATTGAAAATTTATTATCGCGGTTTATATTTAGTTGTAAAAGCTGTCACTCACTTAAAATTAATTGTATAAAAACGGTACATGAAATAAGAGTGCATAATATTAACAATATGGAATAAATTACTCAAAAATAATATTACTATAGTAAATATAATACAGATTTTAAACTTCTCCCTCGATAATTTAATATACAAATTAAAAAGCGTATGCAACACTCGAAAGCGCTTAGCGCATAATAATTAATTTTTGGAATCGGTATAGCTTCTCGTTCAAGTGTTGCATACGCTTTTTAATTTGTATATAGTAAATATATTAAATAAACTCAACATTATCACATATCGTTTTAAATTCATATAAATAATGATACAATAAAAGACAAATGGTACCCAAGATGCATTTCATGCTGAACCAGCACTCATCAGTTGATCTAAGTCACCATTTCTCATATATATTTCTGTTATATAACAAATATTTATCTATATTAAATAATACATTTTGAATTACAAGTGTCAAATTAACTATTGTCACATCTTTGAGTTAGTTAACTCTTGTAAATCTAAATGTAATTATTTAATATAGATAAATATTTTTCATATAATATATATGAGAGATGGTGACCTGGACCAACTGATGAGTGCTTGTTCAGCATAGAATGCATCATGGGAATCGTTTCTCTTTAATTATCTTTATATAAATTTAAAAGAATAAGTGATAGTGCTGAGGTTATTTATTATATTTATAAAGATATACTGGGTTTGAACTCAGACTTTCACACAACCCACCACTCTCAGTGCCATCTCATATTGCTGACTCACCCAATCACACAACCTTGGCACTATCAAGGGCTTTGAACGTTCCATCATCAGATTTTCAATGAAATGGAAGGCTAAAGAGTTGTGAGTTGGAATAGTTTGAAGCCTGTCCATTAAAGTATAAATATTGGCTATCTTAATATAAAGCTGAGTACTGATTATATATATGTGTGAGGATAGTAATCTAGACCAACTGATGATTGCTGGTTTAGCATGGAATACCTATATTGGTGATTATTTATCTTTTCAACATGTGTGTGATCGGGTGGGTCAGCAATATGAGATGGCACTGAGAGTGGTGGGTCGTGTGAAAGTCTGATATTTCATATATAAATGCAGGTTTAAGCCTGTACAATATATTAAAGATATACTGGGAAAAATGTCAATAACTCCATGTGTTTAATTTTTAAAAATCAGACATTTTATCTTTAATTGAGTTTTAAAGTTTATATCTGTGCTAGAGATAATCTTTAGTTTAGTAAATTATTAAAAATAGTCATTACTATATTTATCTAAAGTGGATGGTGTTAAAGATGTGGATTCAGTTTATTTGACACTTGTAATTCAAAATGAAATTATTACTATAGTAACAATTTTATTATTGTACATATACGATTAAAATTACACCTAACAGTAGTAAAACATTTTAACTTGATATTCAAGTACGTGTGTGTGTGTGTGTGCAGGCAGGAATGTTTATATTAGAGTAATAAATTAATTATGATAAAAATAAAAATAAGCCAAATAAAAAATATTTAAATATTTACAATAGGAATATTTTTGTTTGTGGTGTGACAATGTGTATTTGATTTCAATAATGTGGATAATATTGTATTTAAAATACTTAAAAATATTAAACAATGAGGATTTCCAATTCCTCAACAAGCTGTGTGATAAAGGTTTAGCCAGAGAAAGCATTTAAAATATCTCTGTCAGGAACACCCCCCCAACCTCTGACCATGGTTTCATGCTTTGGCACTCCTCAGAGAGGTGCAAGGGTAGGTTCAGATCCTAGATCTAAAAATACCAACCCAAAGCCAGCATTTATCTAAAAGTTATCTATTGAGTGGGAAATCTGAAATTTTCAGACACCTACATGTCTTCAAACCCAGCTATCCAACTCAAATAGCCGTATGGGGCTGAGAAATCTTCAGCCATACCATATATTAGTAATATTAGCAATATAACATCACATAAGACTTAAAGCAGAGATGATAAATAGTCAAAATAAGAGTCATAGATCACATGTCACAATTCTCTTAAGCTAAGCATTTATCACAAAGCTTGTTGAGGAATTGGCAATCCTCATTGTTTATATCTTATAAGCTTAAGAGAATTCGTGTTATTCATTGCAGCACCTGAAAACCTAATTATAAGCATTCAGAAAGATCTGCATGCACACACAAACTTAACTTTAAACTATACAAGGAAAAATGAACATCACAAGTTAAAATACTTAGATTTAAAAATACAAAGGGAAACAACAAGCCTTAATTACAGTATGATAATTAAACCATTACAAATAAGGGGTTACACACACCCACCTTCAAAATCACTTAAGTCTCACAAATTGGCAGGACTTTCAGCTTTCTTATTTAGGCATCATTACTTATGTAACTTTGAGGCTGACAGAAAAAACAACATCACTTTTTATATTAGAGACTTATAAGTGGGATACAATTACAGAGCTACAGCCAACAGGATTGAGCTTTTCTAGAAAAAGTTAACCCAGGAGCATATCAATGAAGACAAATGACATTTAAGTTTACCTTATATTCCCAAAGTGGCCAAACATTAAGTCAAAAACAATAGGCTTCCAAACTTCACCAAATACAAATAGAATGATTAACAACACAAAGGACAAAGTAAATTCAGAATAAGCTCCCCCTCAAGTTGTATATAAGATTACCTGCCCTCAAACCAGCTGTAAGGCAACATATTATGGTGAAACTCGGGCCACGGTAAATGAAAGAGAGTATGTATTGACGTGCAGCCCACGAACTTGATCTGGTGGATCTCACAGATAGCAAACAGTTCCAATGGTCGTTAGGTCGGTGACAGGTTTCAGAGATGAATTAGTTGGTATACTCTGCTTGAGGTCACGTGCGACAGTTTTGATCGCATTTCCTCTATGGAACAAAATCTCTTGATTTAGTGTGACCCAGTTAGAGTCTGGTCAGGTGAATTCATAGCCGAGCATCACAGATGATGGCCATGCTTTAAATCCCAGTACTTTGTGTTTTTTGTAAAAAAATATTAAACTTCTTAAGAAAATCTTTGCGTCCTCCTTGTTGATTCTTGACCGCTTCTCCTCTTTTTTCTTTTTCCACTCCCTCAAGCACAAGACAAAAAAAAGTTCTTTTGTATTCACCTTTAACTCTTAAAATCTTTCTGCATATTCCTACGCATGACCAGTCCTTCCATTGTTCTTCAACACAAAAAAAAAACTCCTATCACAGACCAGTTTTCTTCTTCATGGCTGTAGTTAATCTAAACTACTGCTACAGCAATTCACTCATCCTATTTCAGTCTTCACACTGTTCAAAGTGACTCAACAAAAGAAAACATGTGTTACAAAATTATTATTGACTCAAAAAAAAAACTATGTAGAATAAAATCTATCTCTCGAAGATAATTAATTGCTTTACTAGCTCTACATATATAAGTGATGTAACCCCCTCAAATTACTAACCTAAGTATTTTATACTCACACATCGCTATATCTACATTACTTGTAACCGGGTTGAATGACCGTTTACATATATTACTATTTATTTGTTTATACATGGTCCCTACATTAACATATCAATTATGTCATATTTACATATCTGTTTGTATTGACCGTTGTTACATACCCCCTGGTGCGATAGCCTTCAAATACCTTTTTGTATTTGAGCAGCTAATAACGACTATTCTCTTTTACTTTGTTTCTTTAGGTTCTGAAAGGCTTGAAACCTCGTGCGTTCTCTATGACCTGCCTGTCCCACAAACAGTGTCCACCCAAAAAGCATGTTTTTCCCAGACCTTTCACTATCGCAAAACGGACCTGTATAAATTACAAAATTTTTGCAAATAAACTTCAGGTTCGCTTGTTGGGCATCTTCACCATCACCTGGTCTCCCACTTTAAAAAGGAGTGCGATGAACTTTTGGAACTCCTTTCGTTGTCTACTCTGTGAAGCATCAGCTGGTATGCCTGCTGTCTATCTTATCTAGGTCAATGGGTTCTCTTCTCTGATAAAATCAGTCTGGAGCAACGCAGGTGCGTGTCTACCAAATGCAAATGTATCGGAGTGAAGCCAGTAGATTCGTTCA